>JARFOD010113106.1:0-15247 GCA_031763545.1 Mopalia muscosa
TGCATTTACTGCTGGCGATTCGGTGCCTAACTCTGAGGGTCGTGGGTTCGATTCCCGGACGGGTTTCAACCTACAACCTATATCTGAACAGGTATATATTCTAACTAAGAAAGTGTTATTCCAAAATAACGAAAAAGACTGTTGCCTGTACATGACAAGTAACGCGAGAAAGTATGAGAAAAGCCAATCGTGCACCTGCTAACTATAATGTGCGGACTCAAGATTGTGAGCCTGTAGCAGAATAAGCTCCTGTGCTAAGGTGTTATAGTTTCTTTAACATGTGACTTTCTTTTAAATTATGTTTTACAAGTTAAGGAGGATGTGTGATCGTGTCCCTGTGTTATTTTCCTGAAGTACTCCGCAATTTCCTTGTCCAACAACTAAGCCCCTAGTTAAGCAGGGGGAGATGATCAGACGTGACTCCGTGATCTTCACAGCTATACAAGTAAACAGGCTTTAATGGCTACACAGTTGACAATGTTAGCTTTAAGTGACCTCGGCTCCCATAAAAACAAAAGATGGACACACTTATCGCTGTGTTAGTGTTGCAAACTAGATTTATCTTAACATATTGTGCAAGAAAAACACTCCGTCACAATTTGCCCTTGCGTACCTTTGCCCCTCCTCCCATGCCATATAAAACTGTTCAATATACAGCTAGATGTCGTGTTTACGAGTCAACGAGGTACATTGTCATCAAGGTTATATCGCACTCTGATCACAAATGTGAGCATTATAACTATCACTGTAAATGTATTTTAACATCTTCCAGAAACTTGAAAAGTGAAGCAACGGAGTCCTGGTACCGTTTTGAAACGACATCTTCTTTGCCAGGTAACGATTTCTCCACAGGTAAATGCTTCAGGACGTTAATGCGACTAAAACCGGAAATTCGAAGAATTCCCAGAACAACTGCTCACACACAAAAATGTGTTGGGGCCACTGTCTCATAATTGTGCAGTGCATTTATCTCTGGGGTAAATGCCTTTAGAGCAATTGTCGTTGTAATGACTGCCCATGCATTTGGCTGAGCAATACGTGTACATTCGCAGATCCCATGGGATATCGACCAGTGATATCCCCACGAAGAGGCGAAGTACCATTTTAAAAAAGGTGCAAACAGCCACAGATAGGATTTAAAATGTTGTCACACAATCCGTGCATGGTTAAAATAATATACAGCTTTTGTTCATGCTGATTATAGATGGAAGGGTGGTTTATGTCTGATTAGATCAATCTTCCCTTCGCTTTTGAAAATTTTCATAAAGCTGATCAGATCGGCACAGTTTTACTTTTCTAGGACATATACCATAGTCATGTTGCTTGCCTTATTGACTATGAACCCTTTCTTCGACGGAATTGTAACCAATCTCCAACAGGCACCACCCTTTGGAAAATGTAAATGAATTGTATTTCCAATCTATTTCTATTTCACATAACTCCAATCCATTAGGTAGACCGACGTTATCACCAGATTCAGCTTTATAAACCGTTATTGAAATACACCTTTCCTAAAGTTCGGAGGTTGTGACAAGTTGTTGTTTCCGCTCACTGGCAACGCCAGACGCCATTTGTGTTTTTTATATTGTAAACCGAATATATGTTTTAAAAATATGGTCCATTAATGAAAGCAAGTATGCGGCAATTTTTATTTGTAGACGATACTTCATTTGCGTTAATTAAAAGCTTTTTCGTCTTCTAAGCGACGTCATGCGGATTATTGTGAAGATTTATGTGAAATTAGGTTTAAAAATTTGTTCAATTTTATTTAATAACTAATATCAAAAGCAGTTTGATCATACTTTTTTATCATGCAAGTTTCGGGTCTATTGGTGACTTTGCCTACATGATTTTGCCTCTGTCACTGAAACAATAATTGCCAGAGCAAGAAAAAACAAAGAATGTAAAACATGCATGCTATATAACACTTCTGACAAACTGTAAATGTATATTGCCCGATCAGTTTCGGGCCGCTCTTTTAATTTGAGAGCATCAGGGGAACATGATTGGTTGATTGATTTGTGTTTTACGCCGTGCTTAATGGTATTTCACTGATATGACGGGTGTATTCCAACAAAAAGTGTCACTAAAAAAATGTGAAATGTGTTTATACTCTTAGAAAGTTAACCTTCTTCCATTGTGATAAATATATACATTAGGCTCATTCGACAGTGCGTTTGCGTTAAGCACGATGAAACTGTAATCAATGATTTTTTTCGACTGGTACATTCAACTGGTACATCCGCATTGGAAACACCATAGTGCGTCCACACAGGCAGCGTCAAGACGGCATTAAGCCATTTGCCATTCAAACCGGTTTAATTGCTGCCGTTTGAATCAATCAAAGGGCAATACGTTTTCTGAAAAACTTGAAAATATTTATCAAGATGTATATTAAAATTATTGAACATTGTTTCTCAATGGATAACCAAATGATTTAGAAATCTATACTTTCATTTGTCAGAGTCATTTCCAGTGACGCTGAGACGCCTACGTGTAGGGGGGTTCCATCTCTAACTGGGATTGCATGCCTAATTTGAGGACTATCCACTGTAATTGCTAACAGGGGAGAGAATAACGAATACTGCCATTGATTTTTTTTATTGTTTAGAGTTACGTCCCTTGTAGTCTAATTTGTTAAATGAACTTTGTCATTTATTCGGTGTACTTCTGCATGGTGTGGTAATAGAAATTCCCTAGGGTTTGCTGACAGCACCCAAAAAATAAATTAATTTGTTTAGCATCTTTTTGGTTCCAAACAATTGTGTTTGTTTTGTTTGTTTTTTTTAATTACGCCAAGCTAAGTTAATATCTAGAGCAAAATCAAGATCCCTCGCAAATTCTCTTGGATATCGTCGGAAAACCAATCTGAAAACCAACACGGAATGAATCATTGCCTTTTATGAATTCTACTGCAAGCAAACGGTTTATCCACCCTTGCAATAAAACAATAAAGATTTAAAAAAACAGATCAATTTTGTTCAAAACAACAATAGGTATCCTTGCCGAGTAAATCTTTATTATTGTAGGTTAACAAGTCCTTTTGCAAGAAGACTATCCAACAAAAAAATTCTTTGTTTGTTTGTTATACATGAATAAACTTCGTAGGGTAAAATTTGTAAGCCTTGAATTCTGCAAAAGTAATCCACTGTAGGCAGAAAAAATGATTCCAACTCAATAAATGACGGCTTTTAGAACAATGTTATTAGCAATTCGTCACGCTTCTAACATCGTTTATCGGTAGAAAGTGATGTTCATTGCTTATATTAATCTAGACAACAGGCAAAGAAATCAATCGTTTACCAGATTGTTGTTAAATTGGTCATCTCTTTGCTGCTTTGTTGTTATATGGGACATCCAATATGTTAAGCATCCAATAAAATGTTGCTGATGGTGTTTGTAATTTTATTATTTCAGGTCGACTATTCACCTGATTAGATATGGACAAGCTTACCACGAATAGTAATCATATTACGCTATATATATGCTATGCTTTGATGCACTATATTATACTTTGCTTCTCTATGATGTGCATTATAACACGATATGTTATGATATGCAGTCAATGTGTCGCAGTGCCATGTTTTGGGCGCATTTACATTTAAACATCTAGCACGTTTATAGCCTAAAGCACGGGATACTGATTGTGTTGTTCAACAAAGCATCTTGTTGCATCACTTAAGGTAATCACTAACATGATTTTAAAAAGGAAGTTTCACTTTCCCAAAACAGCAAGAAAACATTATTTCTGTTCAGTTCACTGATTAATAGATCCGTAATTTAGGTTATTAGTCTGCAATTGAGTTAATGGAAGATAAGAGTATTCTCGATAATTGCTATGTCACAGTTGTGTGTTTAATGTAAATAAAACGTGCCAGTTTTAAGAAAAACCGTGAAATTGGCAAGAATATCTCCTTGAATGGGATATGTGCTATCTTATAAAGGATAGTATAGGATGACAGCCTAAGCATCGTCATGAGGATGGCTGTAATTTATGGCGGAATATTTGTGCGAATATTATATTTATAAAAAGTTCTCCCCGAGTTAATGACTGATTGGACAAAAAGATTTTACAACATTTCTTAAACTCGTTAAAAACACCATGTGTTAACTTAATTATTCGATGTCCAGCTAATGGTGGGTTGTTAACAGAAAGTACCAACTTGGCTGTACAAACACTAGAATATCCGACCAGTCACCGGTTTCGCCGCTGTCCGCTTTCGATTGTTCTAAGCTGTGTAAATCGTTACCTACGAGGATTGTTGAGCATAGAACGTATTCATAACCAATCGACAAATGAAGCATAAAACACAACAGGCCGTACATAATCGTCAACTCAGCTTACCATGGTTCTGGGACGAAAAGATGTCTCACTGGGTCCTAGTATGACTTAAGCAGGATTAAGTACACAAATTTGTTTGCTTAAATGTTGTATACATCGGATACATATTAATATTTTTTTAAAAATAATCACACTGTCAAAGGGATGTCGATTAATTAAACTGATGATTTATTTTATGTTGTAGATAAACCCCCAGTGATAAATTTATAAATAAATTTTAAACTCAAGGTGTTCTGGGTAACACAAAAAATGTAATGACTATGTACAGGGCATTGAAAATACGTAATGAATATGTAACAAACAAGACATTCCGAATTTTGAGATTTTGTCAAGACATTATACTTGATCACTAATGGAAACTCATGCAGTGCATGGCTAAAATGTTTGGACAGCTTTAAATTTATTTCATTAATCTCCTGTTACCAACTGATGTGTTTTCAATCGGCATGTCTTCAACATGATATTAAACTGAATGGTCAGGAAAGAGAAGAGTTCCGCTAGTTAGGGTAAGAGCTGTAGACTAAAAGAACTTAAATGAAGCCCCCAACATAATATGTCAGACACGTCTTAACAAGTTGTGAGATATACCACATTTTCTGAATCACCGTTTAAAATGTCTATCAAATAAACATTTCTAGTTTGTTGCTAAACAAGAAATTAAAGGCCTAATCTGACATGTAAATTTGAGCTTACATCTAGACTGCAAACATAGGACGCAGCGAATGTGATGTTATCTTTTACAAGCTGATGCTAGACATTGTCCTCAGTTATAAATGTTTCAATTATCTGAGGGTTTCGAATTTAATTTAGCTAAGAAGTTGGCTATTATATCCTCATGGAGCCAGGACCTTTTGAAGAACAGAACAAGCCTGGTGAAAGGTAGCATGAACGATTCAATTTCTTATAATCCTTATTATTTTGGGTGTCATAATTCTCTATAAGGTGTGGGAGGATGAAATGATTAAGCGCGTCTGCAGACTTAAAGAATACTTTCAAATGCCATGTCCCTGATGTATCCCTTGGAGCAATAAGGAGATGCATGTCATCTCTGTATAAATGCTTCCCGATGGTAAATATCATACAAATACCAAAGATACAATAAAGGCACACTTTCAACGTGTTTCTTCTTCCCACTCTGACCCATGGTACAACCCTTAATTTGCTTTAACAACTGGGCAATGACCATGGAAGGATTGCATTTCAAACTGAGTTCCAACAGTTTCCATGTCTTAGTATCCAAACATGGGTTCTGAATATGCGATCAAAATATTTTTTAACAGAACTTTGTCCTACCTCAATATCGATATATGTGTAAATTGATTCTACACCATGCGCCACTAATAGACCTATACACGAAGTCTTTATTACAACGTTATTCAGATAATTGATTCTGAATGACCTCAACGTTTTAGAAATTGGTTTTAGATAGTTATCGATAAGTTCCGATGTATAGCAATAATAAAAGTCATAATCTGGTAGTGTAGGTTTACCTGGGTGCACAGAACGTACGTTGTTGCCATTTCTCTTGTTATTTGTGAATTTCAGAGATAATGTAGTAAAACCTACTTCCACAATCCGACCGACATAAAGATAATCACTTTGATTTGTACTAGGAACTTTTTGGGCAGCTTAAGTCAAAGTTATTTCGTTCAAATTCCTGCAGTTTTCCGGCAAAATGTAGTTTCCTATCGTGGCCAGGATTACTCAGCTGATATTCTGTCATTTTGATGTCATCCTGCCTCGCCATAATGACTAAACTGACCTTTTATTAGCTGGTTTAATTCCGATATCTCGATTTTGGCGCAGCTTAGATATAGACGATCTTTCAACTACATGTATGGTGAGATAAGAAGGGCTTTAGTAGTAATAGAAGAATCTATGACTGGCGGCACATACATCGTTTCTGTTCTGCAAACGTTTTGTTCTCTCTGAAACTTACTGCTTCTGTGCCTATGTTCTGTAGCCATGCAGTGTATTTGGATAACCGAAAATATAACCCGTTTTCCGAATCTTAAAATCTTTATTGGAGAACTGCCGGGTGGTGGGATAAAAGGGGGGAAAACGGCCAAAGAGGGGATATATCAGATGCCGTTAAGATATGATTTTTTTAGGGTAAGATTTTTTGTAGTTACCAAAACTGTGTGGCCCATGCCTTCATCCACATCGAAAATGTCTAAGTCAATGTAAATACAAGTAAAATCCTTCAAGACAAAATCTTAAGTTTCAACAAGCAACTTTTGGAATATTTTTAAGTTGATTCATATTGGAATTCTGAAATGTCTGTCTCATAGTTGTCATTATATCCCGTATCTGCGGAATCATAGTTGTTATTTTATCCCGTATCTGCGGAATGTGCTTCAGAGTATCCTCATTGGTTATCCCAACATTGAACAATTTGTAGAAGGATGTTCGGTTCGGGGCGAACAGAATTGAAATCTGCACATGCTATCACGATGAGGATCTAAATTATCCCAGGACAGATTGTTATTCATAATAATAACAACTTCTCACTTACAGTTGGAAAGACACTCTGAAGTCTGAATTTCCAAAAACACTGTTGTTGGTTTGTGTTCTATTTAACTTTGTGAGCCTTTGGTAGGGATTTGATGACATTAGAATAGAAACGACTAGAACCGAATGGAGATATATTCAGATCAGTAAGTCAACCACGCACGCTTGGTCTGGATGGAAGTTTGAAGTCTTTCAGTTTGTAGATGTGTAACAATGTCAGGACTGATATTATTCTTCAACCTGGCTAACACAAGGCATTAGAAACCACTCCATATTCGCAGTCGTCGGACAGGACTTGGCTATGACCAATTCATCACTTGGTTATACGTTGTAATTTATCACCAATGCTATCTGTATTGTCATTGTTTGCCCGGTGTTTAACATCGTACAATTATATTGGGCGAGTTTCAACTTTCCATTGCCAAAAATTTCTGGCAAACCCTAAAGACATCTATATCAAGAGACATTTGCGATTTCCGTACTAGTAAATGCCGGACAACTTACTAGACTGGTCATAACGGAATACGAAATGCTGTATGTATTTCTGTGTGTCTCTTTCTGATCCCCAGTTTAAATCTAAAGGGATACATCATTTTCAAGTGCTAAATCCACAAACATTGCTCTCCTAACTCGTATGATCTGTTTCTTTTTCAGAACTTATTTTCAATGCAAAGGGTTCAAAGCCTGCTGACATGAAAAGTGTTACCTCAAATCAGATCAATTGTAGGTTATACTTTACAAAATAAAGTGGAAAATGTTTTTTCAAAAAGTTTACACAGAACGCTATGAAGATCATATAGAAATATGTCCGTTTGCCAAGAATGCCACCACCCCCAATTTTTGTTCATAGTTGATAACTGAAATATTATATGTAATAAATAATATTTATTTATGCGTTGTTCCAAGGAGATCTGTAGTATCCAAAGCAGCAAATGGCCCAGAAACTGAACAAGATCTTCTATGACAGAATTTAGAGGATTAATTCAGACTTGTGATTTCAACGACCATGTCCGAGGTAGATCTCAGTGCTTATCTGCACAGATATGGAACCAGGCCTGGTCAGTCACAAACTGTATCTGGGTCCTATCTGTCCCTGATCCAAGTAGACTGCTGTATATGCTAGAAGATCTGGCCAGATAAGTTTTTCGCGGGAAGTATGGGACTGGCACGTGGCTTTCAGCGCTTTCTAGAACAGGGTGAGAGATATCCTATTAAATTAAATATCAGATTGAGAGACCTCTCATTACAACATGTATTGGTCTGGTGCAGAATTGAGTTACAGCACTGTCAAGATCAGGATGAGAGATCTCCTATTATATGGTCTGGTGCACAATTGAGTAACAGCCCTGTCAAGATCAAGGTGATCAGAATTGAGTTACAACAATCTCCCATTACAACATGTATTGGTCTGGTGCAGAATTGAGTAACAACCCTGTCAAGATCAGGGTGAGAGATCTCCCATTACAACATGTATTGGTCTGGTGCAGAATTGAGTTACAACCCTGTCAAGATCAGGGTGAGAGATCTCCCATTGCAACATTATATGGCCTGGTTAAGAATTGAGTTACAATCCTGTGAAGATCAGGGTGAGAGATCTCCCATTATATGGTCTGATGCACAATTAAATAACAACTCTGTCAAGATCAGGGTGAGAGATCTCCCATTACAACATGTATTGGTCTGGTGCAGTATTTAGTTACAACACTGTCAAGATCAGATTGGGAGACCTCTCGTTACAACATGTATTGGTCTGGTGCAGTATTTAGTTACAATCTGTCAAGATCAGGTTGGGAGACCTCTCATTACAACATGTATTGGTCTGGTGCAGAATTGAGTTACAACCCTGTCAAGATCAGGATGAGAGATCTCCCATTATATGGTCTGGTGCGCAACTGAGTAACAACCCTGCCAAGATCGGGATGAGAGATCTCCCATTACAACATGTATTGGTCTGCTGCAGAATTGAGTTACAACATGTCAAGATCAGGGTGAGATATCTCTCATTACAACATGTATTAGTCTGGTGCAGAATTGAGTTACAACACTGTCAAGATCAGGGTGAGAGATTTCCCGTTGCAACATTATATGATCTGCTGCAGAATTGAGTTACAATCCTGTGAAGATCAGGGTAAGAGATCTCTCTTTACAACATTTATTGATCTGTTGCAGAATTGAGTAACAGCTTTGTCCAGATCAGGGTGAGCGATCTCTCATTACAACATTATATGGTCTGCTGGAGAATTGAGTAGCCACCCTGTTTAGATTAGATTGACAGATCTCCTAATTCCAAACACATGCATTGGTCTGGTGCAGAATTGGGTTGCAGCCTTGTGCAAATCAGGGCAAGAGATCTTCCATTACAACATTTGTGCGTCTTGTCCAGAATTGTGTAACAACCTTGTCCAGATCAGATTGAGATATCTTCCATTACAACATTGGTGCGCCTTGTGCTAGTCTGTATGACTAATAACTTTGTGTGACAAATCTGGACAAGGTATTCCCTTGTCGGCTGTACAGGTTTGTCTCTCCACTGGATATCCTCCCGACCTCAGTCCTTATCTGGTCAGATTTCAAGCAAACCTGGCATACGCCCAAAATAGCCTAGGTGACCTGTCGCAATGTATGATGCAGACTGCCAGCATTGGGTAAATCCTAACATACAACTTGACACTTTATTACGTTAAAACACATGCGGTTTAAGTTAAAGGGTACTATGATAATAGCTAAAGGAGGAAGGAAATTACATACAATTGTACGACACTCGTGATTGGGTTTCTTGACATTTGTAACAGCACAGAATAAAACAACCGATGCCGACGCATTGAATTCCCTGCGGGACAAGTTTGTACAAATGCCTGAAAATTTTTTGGTTGATTTGGTTGATTTTGTTTTAACGCTGTACTTAAAGTTATTTCACGCATATGATGCCGTGCAAGCCCAAGACTTGGACAAAACCATCCCCGACGCCACAGGCAAAAAACAAAGACAAACCAGGCCAATCACAAGACGGAAAACAATAACGTCATAACCAGATAGACAACTTGTTGCCACTTGTTAGCTCTGATAGCACCAGGAAACAGGCAACAACTTTAAAGTGACTCTACATGCATCACTCTACTTGCAACACACCATTGTTAATAATAAGTAGATTATATATAATAAATAACTGATATCTTACAGTGTACTCATCAGTGTAGTGTGTTCCAGTATTCTTTAAACAAAAAATGCAATATGAATCTATTGATAAAATATATATTCAGAAGGACATCGATTCATAGATCATTTAAGCGTGAACTTGAACTGGCCTTTGGTCCAATGTGATTGACCCACCCTTCCTCTTCATAAGAACAATAACTCAGAAATCGTGGGTGCCATTTGTTATTAGTTATAAACATGATATATGTCGCCTACACCCGTTTGGGTTCTCATCTCCATGTAAATGAATTGATGTGTTACAAGTTACTCAAACTCAACAAAGGATAATATATTGGTCAAGGGCAGTAACGCTATGGCTATCGTCCCAAGACAGGAGTTGAAGTTAGTGTATTTTGGCTGGTATGTTAAGCGTCCTATCATTTCGTCACAAAGGCGTCATAATACAGCAATAAGTTCTTTAAGTGGCATTTAGAAGTTGGATAACATAAAACCAATAAGAGATTCATATGGATAACAACGTCTTGGTTTATTGTTCACAACGTTTCAATCCATTTCAGAGATCGTTTTCAAGTGTGATACTATACAGCAATATTAAACATCAGACTATTCAATGGGGCTCACTTCGTATGTGTATCTTTAGATAGTCTACAGCCATTCTACATTTACAATTCATTTACCATGAAAGTTCCGTTCGGATTGGCTCAGTAAAGGGACGTAACTCGTAGTTGTATGATGTTTTTCGTCAGTCAGGGCACAGTGGGAAAGGTAGATAGGCTGGATACCACGCCCTTTTTTCAGCCTGGAGTTGGGCATTAAGAAATACATCACAGTAACCATGATTAAGAAGACAGAAAATATCTTTATTTTTTCTCATAAAACGGTTAAATTTAAAATAGAACACATTTCATTTCTTGATATAAACAAAGACTGTTCACACTGCATGACTAGAAGTAATAATAGCAAATGTCACTAATTGAGGAAAATTAACAAAGTTTGTTCAAACTGGTTCTTTTAAAGAAGGTGACTATAAACTACTGCCAAGTTCGTATCCTAAATTATTATATATTTGGATAGTAGAGGTTATATGACATAATAAAAACGCTAGGAAAATTAATAATCAACATTATAACCTATCCCATAACTGCTATGGGTATAATAAGCTAAATGTATATGCAATACGGTCTCCGGTGGATCGATGGCCGTGTGAAGTAAGAAAGCACAGAACATATTCATTAGTGGTATCATAACCGATACTAGATCTGTGTGTACAACACAGTGGTCTTACACATCGATCTCACAATTGATAAATATCAACAAATTTATCACAATCTTTTGCTCTCATCTTATCATTAAGATATTTAAAACAAAGCATAATTTGTCGATTAATGTTTTATCCACATGTGAACTTGCGTTTATACTATTAATATGGCGTTGGAGGGAGACGGCAGATAAAAAACAAAAAAACATGACAGTCCTGTATACTTAATAGTGTTTGTTTCATTTATCAAATCGCTTTCCCAATTATTCTGTTTCAAAATAGTTCATATTGTGCGAGAGACGGAGTGGCAAATTTGTACAAAATAAATTCAGATTTATCCTTCAGTGTCGCGTATTATAGTATAAAACAATGAAAGATGTGGCGCAGTATGCGATGCACAATCCGGCACGAAGGCCAAGGCATGGCAAATCCTTACTTGTGTTTAGATGCGTGTAAAAATCTGGTGGAAATTGACTGATTTACATACATTGCTTTTTGGTACAGCTAAGGACATGCTGTTAAGATAATAGCTGTGATTTTCAGCTGGCAAAGAAATCAGTCGGTTTATTGGCAATAAGCCAACGCATCTTTCTTATTTTACAGGATTGATTAAAGAAAAGATGTCAGTATTTAAACAAAATACATCCGTCGGATAGCCCTTGTTTAATAAGAGCTAAATCTATAAAAAGCGGGGTGGTTAAGCGATCGTTTCACCGGAATTCGGTTTCCCCGTTAGATGCTGTAGATCTAGCTCAATTATTTTCAAGAGCTGATCGATCAGACATGAAAGATACTCTGTAAACCCACGACTTATCAAAGGATAACGCTCATCTTCTCTTACACATTATTGTTGTCATGGTGATCATCGACTTGCGCAGAGACCAGGGGTTGGAGGGTGTAAACAGACGTCAGTGCATCATGTTAGTTACGCTGACCTCTCTCTTCAAATATCACCCGTCTGTCGGGAGCAGGGGTGCTAGGCGATACGGGTCGCTATCATACACAGACGGCTAACTTAGTGCGGTCAGATAACAGCCATATGCTGCATTGAGTCTTTCAAACATATGCTCGCAAAAGACACAGCTTGCGAGTTAGAATGCAGAGGTTATAAGCATGAAGCCGAACACATGCCTAATGGTCTGAGACTGGTTTGATGGGCAGCATGACCAATCAAAGACATTAGGACCATGACCAAGAAACCTTTTTGACTACATGCCATGTTTTCGTAAACCACTGGAAGTTAAAAGATCAGTATGCATCACCTCATCAATTAGAGAAGACAAGCTCTGGCAATGACATATCTTCTCATTAGTCATCTACAACGTATTTGGGTTTTGACATTTTGTGTTATTCTAAAAAATCGAAGCTACACATCCCAAACATTAGTAGCAAGCCATGGAGTGTAGCAAACTTCTTGTCTTCCTTTCTCAACACCAAACATCCATTTCTACAGTTAGTCTCAAATTTAAAACAACTTAAGTTTAACATAATATGATTCGCATAAGGTTTTATGTTTACTGAAGGCGTAGGTATTAGGTAACATACAGTGTAGCATCAAAAATGACTTGACTTTGCTTTATAAAAGTCAATCACCATTTGAAGGACAAACACAATACAAGTTTTAAGTCTTCCAAGATAATAACATACCATAATTGTGCAATCTAAATCACTTGTCAAAATGTCAATCTTGTTTCTTATAACATGCGCTGAGCTTAACAAAAGAGGCCCCAGTCTTATTACAGTAGTATAAAATAAACATAAAATGTGACAATATAAATTAAAACGTGAACACACTGCTGCCTACCTTTTCCATTAAAATTCATAAGACAACGGTCACATAATTATGAGGTTTTTTTATCTATAATTTAGAATGAAGTCCATCCTGATGTTAACATTTAAGTACAGTAACAGATTACTTCATAGTAACTAATTCATCCAAATGAGCAACTTCACAGCACCTGTATTTGATAAATACAAACTTCAAAATTGTCAAAAATTAATGCAAACTAACAATGTATGCTTCAAGATCAAGGCCATCAAAAAACCAAATACACATACTTCTATAATAAGCAAATATATATTTATATGCTGTGAACATGCACTTTCAAACAATATGATTGAAGTAAGTTTATATGTTTAACAATTTACAAAAATAAAAGTTAAAATAAGTACTTTAATTTTCAAAGTTATTGATAAACAGATTGGTGTGAAAATTCACAGGTAAACTGTATACTGGGTAATATAAACACAAACAAGCAAATTATGTCCTGTTATTTAAAAAAAAAAAAATTCTAAAAGAATGGCACAATTTGAAAAAAAAATGATAAAATAATTGAACTACATTCTACAAGAATACAGAAGGATACATGTTGATCTTCATGGATTTTAATATGGTCATAGATCATTTGTTTAAATGGACTAAGTTTTCTTGTTCTTATTTCACTCAAAGAATTAAAACATACAATTTTAATTACAATTATCAATATCAAGTAAAGAAAATAACCACATCTCAAAGAGTATCAATTATTTCCAAAGGTCTGTGAATAATACTGGACTCAACAAAGTCCTCAGCAGTGATTTAGTTTGGAAGTTTATTTACAAATGATTTTCTTTGATCTGGCAACTTCTTAAATGGTAAGGCCACTGACATTCATTTTGAGCTTTGGTCGCTCTCTATTGAAAGCAAACTACATTATACAACAAGATCTGGAAGACAGAACATCAAACCTCCCTGGTCCTTTGAGCAATAGCTCACAAACAAAGGCCAATATATGGGTGTAGGAAGCATAAATTTATTATTTGTCCCACTTTCCTCTCATTTTATGTAATGCTATTTAATGTTAGGCATTTTCTTACTTCTATAACAGACACACAGGACTCATCTGTAGAAACACTTAGCCAAGGATCTGTGCCACTGTCCTGATTTTTTTCAAACCACAGAGTCCTCAGAACGACTAACACAGAAGTAGAGAACTGATGCAAATAAAGCCATGGCTGTAGCACCAACCCCAACCCAGAAACTCCAACCAAAGGCTGTGTTAGCATCAGGGTTCACAGACACTTCTAAGTCCAGGTGTGCCTTGGCTCCAAACACACACATCGCCACAGTCAGTAACAAAACTGAAAACACAAAATCATAAACTATGTTATTACATTGTTATGGAGGCATTCAGAAGTTGATGCACTAAACTTAGCAGAAGGCTTGATTGATAACACAGGTGCTTGATGGGCACCTACAATAAACTGTCAGTATATTATCTTATGTTATAACATTGTGGTGATAATGCTACATGTATAGAGATGCTACATGGGTAACATGGCATACAACACTAGTCAATAGTTATACTAACATTCAATAGTTAAAACACAACAGTGGAATGTAACATTTTTTGAGGGGTAGGGAAAACAAACTTTTTCCACACAGCAATGTCACAGCATTGCTATGCTTGTAGACCAAAGTCACAACTCCGAGAAACAACAAGATACGCATGTTAAGTGTCTATATTTCAGTTTATTAAACCATCATCAGGAGTGAAGAGACAGTTAGGTATGTTCAGTTATCCAGTAACAATATTGATTGTTCAGTTAAATTTTCGAGAATTTAAGTCTTCAAGATCTGTCAAATATAATATTCAACGCACTCCCATGCTTATCAGTACATACAAGCACTCTACTTGAATGAAAGTATACCGTTTTATCTATGACGCTTTATGTATTTATTTAGAAATACACGTACTTCTGGCAGCTACATGTAGGCTCTTAAAAAGGGTCAACAGATTATGTTTGCTTGTTCGATTGGTGTTTAACGTCGTACTCAAGGGTGACGACAGATTGTTCACTTCACACTGTACACAGCCTTATTAACGTGGAAAACTGGGAGGAAACGTCGTAAATATCCCCCCCCAATGAGTGAACAGATGTTACATTGGATAGGTTATTTAGCCTGTGCTGGTCAGATGAAACAATGAATGAGACACACT
>JARFOD010113128.1:0-15246 GCA_031763545.1 Mopalia muscosa
ACCCCCCCCCCCCCCCCCCTCTAAAATGCAGTTTGGGGTATTGTCTACGCGATTTAAGACGAAGTTTGTCGTTATAGGTTATGGGCATATGGTTTTGTGGATTTGTCGGATATTTCGATTGTACAGGTATATATATATAGGCCCTATATATATATATATATATCTATCTATCTATCTGTTTAATCTGGGATACAGTATACAGTATCCCAGGTTTAATGTATTTAAAATTCAGTGAGATACGTATTCGCACCTAGGTATGAATCATGGGTTGAAGATAATGTTAAACTCTCATTTTGTTATAGAATATAAGAACATGTTTATCCCACAAAATATAAGACCTCAGAATGTGGTGCATCTTGGTATAGGTTTGCCGTACGTATAAAAGCATTTTTTTTCATCAAGCTAAATACAGTTAAGTCTTTAGCGTCCGGCTGTCAAGAGTGTTCTGTAACATCAAATCAATTAATTAACAATCTAACTTGATGTTAAAGCCAGGTAGATACAGGTATCTGTCGTATTTCCCATACGTTAGGCCTATACTGGCACGCAATCTACACAGTAGGCATAAAGTGATAACCTAAGACAACGTATTAGTTTGTTTACAGGATATAACACCGTTTATAGGCTATATTTCACTCATGACGACGCACCAGCCCAATGGGCCAAGAAATTACCCTCGAAGCATCCCCTTCATAAAAGACGATATATATGAATATTTTTGATATAGCCTCTCTGGTATCTAATTTGATATCTTTTTAAGAACATTAGTTTTTGAGAAAAAAAAAGTTATTAAAATCAATGCGATGTTTAAGGTCGAGGTAGGGATCAAATAAATAACGTTTCCACACTATTTTGACCAGAACAACGCACCTGAGAGAATTCAATGCCTGATGTCACTTCAAAGTTTGCTCTGAAGGGTATATGTCTGTAGAATAATTAATGTTATAACAATGCATAGTAATGTTTAGTAATATTTCAGCTCTATTTACTTATTTCCTTTATTATGATTGCGATGTGTTACCACAATAAATGCCGTTACTTAAACCATGGAGGTATATGCTTGCTATACCCCCATGCTTAAACAACCGGTTTTGCTCCATTAGAAAATTTGAGGACACGTCCGATGACCTATATAAAGGTAATTGGACACTTCATTTGGACCAACAAAGGCCTACAAGAAAACAAAAATCTGACTCGTGCATTTTTACGAAACTCAAGTTAGATAACATAAATTGACGAGAGATGAAAAGAAAAAGTGAAATAATAAAAGTTGTTATTAAAAGGCTGGTTAAACACATAGATCTAGTCATTTTTAAATACTCGCGTCATATAGTGTCGACTTATGACGCACTTGGGCAACCGTAGAAATCATCCTCGGCGCCACTTATTACGACCATAGACAGGTCACAGCACACACAATACAAACACATTGCAAACAGATCGGCTGTATGTGCTCCTTGGCTTCGAGAGCACCAAGTGAACAGGATTTGTTTGTTTGATTGGTGTTTAACGTCGTGCTCAATGGTATTTCACTTATATGACGACGGATTGTCCACTTCACACAACCTTATTACGGTGGAAAACCGGGAGGACACCTCGTAAAAACCACCCCCGCGATTGCCGGAGCCACAACACGTGATTCATTCATATACCTGATGGTCGACAGTCGGACTCGATCCCGTGAAATCGAAGCAGGCTCAGCCCCGGGAGGGAGAGGGTGGGCCATGGCCCTGCAGAATCCTCCCCTGGCTTCCTCGGTCGATCGTAAGAGGCGAGAAAAGAGGCTGCTTACTGTTGCCCTGGTGTTCGCAAAACTAAAGGGTAACGGGAACCAGATTTGTTTGTGATGTTCTGTATTTCTGTCCGTCGTCATATAAGTGAAATACCCTTGAGTACGACGTTTAACACCAATCAAACAAACAAAACAAACAAACAGTTTAGGAAGCGCACTCGCTACTACTGAGCCACGGCCGCGGGCCATACTCACGAGTAAGCACAAAATAAAGCCAAACACAAGAATGACAGACGAGGTGTATGCTGTATTTCACTGCGTACAAATAATATACAAACTGGTCAAATGTACAGCCGAGGAATACAAGTATAAGGTAACTTATTTAAGAGATGAACAAAAGTGTTTGGTATACAAACATGTACTTGGACTCAAGTTAAATATAACAGAAGAAATAAATTAATTGTATTTAAAGAAAGAGACAGGATTTTATAATTGGGGATACAAATGTTGAAGGAGTGAGTCAACCAGATTACGACGCAAGAATCATTTTCGGTTTGTAGTGGGAGATAACTGTGGACAGAATTGTTTAAGGCGACATCTTATTACCCCCCTTTGAAAAAAGCCGAGATTTATAACCATACAAATTTGAAAAA
Source organism: Mopalia muscosa (assembly GCA_031763545.1). NCBI lineage: Eukaryota > Metazoa > Mollusca > Polyplacophora > Chitonida > Mopaliidae > Mopalia > Mopalia muscosa. The sequence continues at coordinate 2,386 of JARFOD010113128.1, forward strand.
CAATTTTCTATTTAATAAGTTCGTAGATAAAGAGAGCTATACATTGAATACGTTCATTCTGTTATATAGTAATGTAGGCCTCATGACAACATAGTAGATCCAGGTATCAGACACAGATGTTAATCGATAATACAGTTATGTTTCTTGGTTTAATCAATGGTGGGCTTTAACAACAGACACTTGTAAAAGACGTCACACATAGGCATATATTAGTATTTGGTTTTAATCCTGGTGGACACAAAAATATTTCCACCTCTTTAATTTCTTCGAAATATTCTAGTATATAACTTTTTCTCTTGCACGAAATTTTCTGTGCAACCGCTTTTAGTCGTGTTCACTCTATCCGGATCCTCTGTAGCTCAGTTGGTTAGAGCACTGTCCCGGCTGGCCAAGAGACCCTGGAGTTCAAATGCCGGTGGTGGCAGACAAAATTGTTTTTCTCCATAATAAAACTTATATAAAGCTCTTCTCATTAGCCGACATATTTACTGGATGGTTTCTATTTATACAACTATACCCGTTTGTGGCTTGATTTACTCTAAACCTTAGTAGGATCTATTCTGAAACTTTTCTTTAATAGTAAATTTAAATTGTTAATATTATTGCAGCTGAGTTTGAACAAAAATTGAATAAAAGCTATCTTTGATAACAATTAGCCCGAACATTGGGTCCAATAAAAAAAAAAACCCTAAACCTGATTTTTCTTGTTATGAACAGAGAAACAGGCAAAAAGGAGAAACTCTAAACGAAAAACTTTCACCAACCTATTCAAAACTTTTGTACAACTTTAATCTAGCTTTTCATACAGATTTTACTACACAATCCAGTAAAACCTTTTAAATATCATATAGGCTAGCTGTAAAGTGAAAATGGAACAATCTAACAATATTTTCAATTTTCATCCTACTTGATCAACCGCAGTCTCAGATCTGTTTACCAGGGGTCTATCATCATTTGTCAATGTTTGGGGGAAGCCATTTTTCTTCAGTTAAAAAAAAAAAAAAATCAATTTACAAAATATTATGATGAGACCCCCTCAAGTTGGCCATAAACAAATCTATGTTGAACAAACATAAATATTTTTAAACGATAATTACAAGGAGTTTGAGTGATCCCCTTGAAGTTTAACTACTAATTACTCATATTAACAGTAAAAGGTTTGCTTGCTTGATTGGGGTTTAACACCATTTTCAAGGTAGTTTCACTCATATTGGAGCCTGAGGGCCCAATGGGTGCAGCAAACCTCACCAGACAAATAACAAAGGTAACACGGTACATGAAAATCACAAGACAAAAAACAATGACCGACACCATTAACAGATTGGCTCCGTGTAATTGTTGCATTTTAGCTACAAAATCACCTGGGCCATGGCTAACAAATAAAAGATTGTTTTTGTTTGATCGGGGTTAAACATCGTACTAAAGGGGAAATATGCAGATTCCCTGCTGCTTCACAATATTAATGTGATGTCCTATCCTCCGCCATTAATTGTTGATACCAGTTTCCATGGGTCACATCATGTCATCTGGGTGTCATAACCTACGTACTCTGATTGGCGAAGATCATGTTCATATTTTTTTTGAATTTTATGATTGAGTTCAATTGAGAATGGCTCCGAAATGAGAGCCAAAAAACTAGTAAAAGTAAAAGTTAATGTGCAGTAGCTCAGGAGTATGTGTTTTAAATTTATTTATAAGACCCAAGGATTAGTCATAACATATATTTGAATTTTAAGGTTAATGAACAATAATTTTTGTACATACAAGTCTCTGAAAAAAGTCTACATGTAGTTCCTGGTGTCTGAATAGATGGAATAAAATGTTGTAGGATTTGTGACAACTTAGAATAGAATTGCAGCATGCGTCTGTTTTTAGAACAAAGATTTACACCGAATGTTTAATTGTCTTATTACAAAGTGAGTTTTACATTACTGCTGTTTTCTTTAAATTTACTGTTGTTTAATTGTGTTGTTTAGCAACACGGCTCCTGATAATCTTTTGCTAAATATTTCTTTGCTATGGCAATAAATCCCTACATCTCCCAAACCACAGTATGGTCTTTTTCTGTATATATTTCTTGTTGTCTTTACTTTTTAGATTAGTTTAGTAGTTAGTTGCTTATCGTAGGGAAATAATTAAAGGCAGTTATTACATTTCTTTGCAATAAATCCCAACATCTCCCAAACCACAGTATGGTCTTTTTTCTTGTTGTCTTTACTTTTTAGATTAGTTTAGTAGTTAGTTTCTTATCGTAGTAAACTGGTTCAAAGTTGTCAACGCAAAATTGTTCAGCCATGACTGATTGTACATTCATGCAGAACAGAAATCAATATTAAAAAAAAAAAAAAAATTAAAAATAATTAGGTGTAATTTTCCCCTTTTATAATAAATTTTTAAATTTATCTGCAGGTTTCCCAGTTCCATAAATTTGGACAAACATTAAGGCATTTGGTCGTCATTAGGTAAAAGTTAACTTATTTCCTTCACATTCAATGTTTGATATGAGGTTACATGTATTACACTCACATGACTTAGCAGCCCCTATTTTTGGGGGAAACCCCAAAAAACCCCCCCCCCCCCCCCCCCAACAATCTCTGATGCCACAGATTTTCTTTACATATCTTTCTTTGATGAAATACATCTGGGTTTGCCGATAAGTTACAAGAGGATAAAGTTAATTTTTCTAACAAATTTTTTTATATTTCTTTTTAAGCCTTCATATATTTGCAGAATGTAAATCCTCTTAATCTGAACACAGAAGTTACTTAACACTTAACTTATGAATAAAGTTTACTTATTTAATTCCAAGTAATAAATAAAGTAGAAGGAAGAAGATAGTGGCAAGTTAAATTTTTCCAGACAGTTTCTAAACTGCCTTTCAAGAAGCGTCCAAAGGACTTTTTCAAAATCAGAGTTCATTTTTTTCAGTTCTTGTATTTTTCTTTTCTCCAAAGTTTTGCTTTAACGACATTAGAAATCGTCTCCTCGACTGAGAACCTCTTTACATGTCGGTCGTAGTAGAATGGTGTGTTCCCACTGTGCTGTGTAGCAGCCCTTGATGTCACAGAGCGGAGGGTATGCATCAACGATTCCCACATCACAAAGATTCTTCAACGCCATCAAGTATTTTGTTTGACCTAATCGATCCAACCAACGCCGACAGAATGGAAGTGTTCCAAAATTCTGATTTATCGTATTCAAGAGCTGTTTAGATTTGGATAACCTGGGGAAAACAGAAATAACATAGTATTATTGTGGTTATACACAGCCACCACCCATTGGATTCCCCTCTTAATGACTGGGTGGGAAGCACGATTAATCTGATCATGATGCTGGATCTGTTTCACTGGTGGTTAGGGCTGTATTAAAGGTATACACGGACATGGTTACTTTGAATTGTCAGTAAGGTTGCCGGAGTTATATTGAAAGGGAGTCCATCAACCCACTACAACTGACTGGGCCACAGCACTGCCCCCAGTCATATCAATTAACTACTGATTACAAGCATAATAGGTATATTTGATATGTTTGTTTGTTTGTTAGATTGATGTTTAACATCGTACTCAAGGGTATTTCACTTATATCACGACGGAGACAAAAATAAAACGTACAAACAGATCAGCTTCCTGTTTCCCTTTAGCTCTGAGAACACCAGGGCAACAGAAAGCTCCTCTTTTCTCGCCTCTTACGATTGACCGAGTAAGCCGAGGGAGTATTCTGCAGGACTGGCCAACCCGCTCCCTCACGGGGCTATATTTGATCTGAGAAATAACTTGATTGTCAGAGATTTTAATCATATGTTTGAAAATTATGTAACAAAATTCCAAGATTTACAATTTTGTCACTATATCTATTTTCTTGACAACATATTGATACATGTCAATGTCACATGACAGAGGTATTAGTGTCACATGACAGTCATGTCACATGACTGCAGTATCAGGGTCACATGACAGTGGTGTCAGTGTCACATGACAGTGGAGTCAGTGTCACATGACAGCGGTGTCAGTGTCACATGACAGTGGTGTCAGTGTCACATGACAGCAATATCATTCTCCTGACAGCTCCCTCTTGTCACAGATTTTAGATTGGTAATACCATTAATGTTAAATATAAAGAGATTGAAAAAAAAACAACCCAGTGTACTGTTAAAAAAATGTAGTTGGCCTACCTTAATGGCACATGTCCTATTTCATAATTCTTGGCATAATGAGAACATTCCATATCATCATGGACCACCCCACGACCTGTGCTTCCAAACGTCTCTATCGCGAAAAACTCCAACTCCTACAATATTCACAGAGGAATTTAAACAACACCAAACATTATGCTAGAACGAATAGGGAGGATTTATTGATTGGTGTTTCACACCACGCTTAAGGTTGTTTCACTTATATGACGCAGTGTATTCCAGCAATAAGTGACACTAGCACAACCAAGCTGTGAAGAGTTTCTATGATGTTACGAAGTTAACTTTCCACCAGTGCTAAGAAAAGACAGCATTGCTTCTCTTCAAACAAACTGCCCTTAGTCAGAGGACTCAACTTATTGAAAGTGAATAGATAAATAGGAGAATGAAAATGTTGACATATTGACCTTAAAAATAGGGAAATTAATAATGTTGGAAATTAAATGTTCCTTTATTGCTTAGTAAAGACAATAGGACTATGCCCTTTACATATAAAACTTTAGTCAAGCAGGTAAAAAAAAAATGATAAGCACCATTTTACCGGGAAACAGATAAATTTTCATTTTCAGTAGATATTGCTACAATGCTAATATGAAATTTTAAGCATGTATTCTTATATTTCAGTATAAGCTATTGGAAATTTTTTTTTCCCTAAAATCCCTTTCATTATGTGGCACCTAATAATATTGTGCATCAACACATAACCAGAAAGAAATGTGTATTTTGAGGATATTGTTAAGCTATTAAACATAGATGTTACTTTGTTGACCAGTGGTAGTTTTAATTTTAAAAGGATTCACAATAGTTGTTACAAGGTACCGGTCAGTTTTAGCTGACATGTTGTAAAGCCTTATAAAATTGACAGGTGTAGAAAGAGTCAAACCTCCATGCGAGTCGCCTCTCCACCTTTAACAATGGGTACCGTCTTTCCTGCGTGGATTCTATACGGGCCTATTGAGTGGCCATTCAAGTTTCTGATTGGTTTTACTACGATAAAGAACAGAAAACAAATCCTCAATAAGTTTTTGTCAATAAGTTAAATTCAATTAACCCCCTTACAGCAAATTTTTTTCTAAAATAATAGTAATGGATAACAGCATTACGGAGAAGAAAATCTTTTTTTATGTACTGATACTACACATATCTATATCCATAGCAGAAGATTTTTGTTTGTTTGATTGGTGTTTAATGTCGTACTCAAAGGTATTTCACTTATATGCCGACGGATTGTCCACTTCACATTGAACACAGCCTTATTACGGTGGAAAACCATGAGGAAACCTCATAAAAACCACCACTGCGATTGCCAGAGCCACAACATGTGACTCGCTCATATACCTGATGGTCGAAAGACGGACTCAAATCCGTGAACGGTAAATCGAAGCATGTTAAGTTCAGGAAGCGCACTCGCTACCACTGAGCCACGGCCGCAGGCCCCATAACAAAAGAAACAAATTTAAATGTGTTTATTTAATCCAAAATTGTAATTTCTGAATGCAATTTTTCATTGGGACAAAACTATTGATATTCTGTATTACAGATGGTTTCTGGTATTACCTTGGTAAGTTTTACCATCAAGCTCGACCTCGTAGGACTCCATCACCTCCTGGATTCTCTCCCCTATATCACATAGTCTGACATCAATACCTGCTTCCTGGACGAGAGAGAGCAACATAGTATTAACAACTGATGGAAAACATGGATAATGATAAAACACACATAAATCTAAAAAAGAAATTGACAGTATTGATAACAATTCTATGGAGATCCAAGTGTTACAGTATGATTTATGCGATCCTTAGTTTTGCTGTATTTATTTTGGCCATAGTTAATTTTATTCTATTTTATGAGATCCTTAGTTTTGTTGGGTTTTTTTTTTTTACCAGATCCTTGATGTCACAGTATTTTCATTTGACACTAAATTTAATTGTATTTTTTGTGATCCTTAGTAACACCCTTGTTATTGTATATTAATTAAGCCAGGTCTCACCCTTATTCCTGTGTTTGTAGCATCTTTAACAGCTTCCAGCAGTTTGTCATATTTAGGGTTAAACGTCCAAGTGAAGGCACAATCAATTATTCTCCCTGAAAGTTAAAACATCATTCAAATATTTACAGACATACATTAATCAATTAACTGCAGCGTCCAATTTTCATCTACTCACTTCCATATTAAAGGTGATAAATCTACAGGTATGGTGAGGTCTTTTTCTGCCTTCTGTACATAATGAAGTTAAGCTTTAAAAAGTTTGTTTCTTTGATAGGGGTTTAAAGTTATACTTAATTTTATTTCACTATTGGACAAAAGAATGTCCATTTCTCACTTGACTTACTAAAATACGCAAAAACACAACAACAACAAAACCAGACAGAAAACAGTCTAAAAACAACCTCCTCATTGTTTCCTTGTATGACTCACTAGTACATTAAAAGTCGACCAAGGGGTTCCATCCCGTTGGAGGTGCATTGATTTGTTTTATTAGTATTTGATGCTGTGCTTATGGGTAGTGTAGTTATATGACAGCAGTGTATTCCAAAAATAATTGACACTGACACAAGCAAGATGTGAAGCATTTCCATAATGTTTTAAAGTTATTTTTCCTTAAGTGCAGCATTGCCCCTCTTCAAACAAACATCCTTGAGTCAGAAGACTGGAGGTACATTGAAGGAGGATCAGTAGTCAGTCACGCTTACCACTGATCTGCTGCTGCATCCCCAAACTGTATTTAGTAAAATATTTAATTTTCAAAAATAACTAGAGAAAAAGCTGTTTATTTAATAAGAAATTTCTCATCTGAAATAAGATGCAATCAACTAAAATGAAATAAATTTTTTCTTTAGTTCCGATACTTTAACTGACCATTAATGTGAGTGCCAAAATCAATCTTGACGACGTCGTCATGCTGCAGAACAATGGTATCTCCGGCATTCGGTGTGTAATGAGCAGCACAGTGGTTGAGTGAGCAGCCTGTCGGGAAGCCTAGACCAGCTTCTAAGCCTTTCTCATCGATCAACTTCCTGGCAATACCTTCTAGTGTCTCACTGAAAGAGCAATAAAACACACAATTTCAACAAATTTATTTAAATAGCCACTTAAGAAAAATACTAGATTATATTTTGTATTTTAAATGTGGAGTTTAGTTAGAAATCAACTGTCATTTCCATCCTACAACAACATTTCAGTCAAATGTCTGAAGAAACTCCAGTGACACTGACAAGATTTATTTGATTGTTTGATTGGCTTTCGCCTTTAGAATCACACTCAAAGGTATTTCACTTATATGAAAACAGGAATGCCAAAGCAATGTGTACATTTATGACTCACTGACCTATCTGATGATCCACAAGAGTTGAAACCTGAGTGGTACATCGATCTAAAGGTAGTAAGCAAACACGCTAACCACTACACTACAGCTTGATAAAATATGTTAAGACAAAGCCTGCTATTTTACAGTGCTAAAAAAAAAAAAAAAATCAGTTTCGAGCTGCTGCTTAACTCTAAGTTCCCTCCGACACTCAGAGAGAAAATTGGGAGAAAGCCTGTACGATTGTAGGGATGACCAAGTGTTCCTGAAAGACATGTGTTGGAATTAAGTGGTATAGGTTATTTGCCAATTCAACCATTTAATAATGTTTTCAGATTTTTTTTGCAAGGTGGAAACACGCCAGAGATTCAAGAAAAGATTTTATTCTCAACTATTCGGCTAACACCATGCTCGGCTAACATCTCTCGGCTAACACCATGCTCGGCTAACATCTCTCGGCTAACACCATGCTCATTTAACACTATGCTCGGCTAACGTTATGCTCATTTGATTTGGCTGTGCCGAGCTAACACTATGTTTGGCTGTCACTATGTTCATCTGACACTATGCTGATCTAATACTATGCTTCACTGTATCACACCATGCTTGGCTTGCACTATATATAAATCCCACAGTGTTAGCTAACAACATTTTTTTTTTTTTATGCCTACTGGACACTTGCTTTGCCTACACCACTAAGTACTGCTGATGAGACTGCTTGTCGACTATACTCTGTCGCACTATATTAGGATGAAAATATGCTTGATTGACACTATTTGGGTTTATACAACATGTTTCAGTAATTCACTGTACTGCCGACACCATTCTTGACAGACACACTATATGTATTGTTTGAGTGGTGTTTAACGTCGTGCTCAAGGGTATTTCACTTATATGACGACAGACACAAATACAGAACATCACAAACAAGTGTGCTTCACGTTACCCTTTAACTCTGTGAACACCAGGGCAACAGAAAGCAGCCTCCTTTCTCGCTTCTTTGGATCGACCGAGGAAGCTGAGGGAGTATTATGCAGGGCCATGGCCCACCCGCTCCCTCATGGGCCGCTATGTATAGGACACGTGGTCGTATACTTGTAAATGTTCTGTCATGTAGCCTTATATTTGTGTATACCTGTATACAAATATTACAGAAAAACTTTATTCAGTAAGAAATACCTGCTGTCCTTGCTGTACCTTTATCGTGTAAATTGATTTTATTTGGCTTTGTTGGCCCTCAAAAATCCAACGAAGTCTGCAGTCTCGTCATGTAAGTCTTTAAACAACTGCCATATATCTAACAGAGAATCAAGTGACTGAAGCGTCTGGGGATCGTCTTCAAATTCCACAGCCGACATCAATAATAGTTCTTTGCTATTTTAATGATAGTCTCACGCCGATGTTATTTTATGTTGCATATCTGGCTTAATAAAGATACAATTGCTGCAAAGCACATGCAACTTAATTCTCAAATATGCCAAGTTTTTGCGTTTATCCCCGGAAGATTATGAACAATGCTATTTTGAATAAAGTCGTTAGAAATGTACTGCGGTATTTATTTTGGAGAGGCAGAACTTCATGATCACAACGTATATACTGGACTCGCAAGGCTTATAATAACTATTTTTTCAACGTGTCTGATTTGACAGTCGTAGTTAGCTCTCTTGTCTAGAAAACTTATCCATTCAGATTTTTTACCGTATAGAATACACAGTAAATCTGTCTTTGGACGGTCTCCTTGACTGATGCTTCATTCGCCGCAAAACTTTCATTCTCGCGCAAACAAACCATTGTGACTCACTCAGTCGGCTGTATGCACTTCCTGATTAAGGTTAATGAAAAAATTTTACTAGCAGATTATAGTACTTCGGTTGTGAATAATAATTCCAACAAAACTGCCATAAAAAGCAGATCGCCTGTTAAAAAGGTTTTGTATCGCTAAGATTTTTCAGCCATAGCAACGGCCTGCGAGGCACAACAGCATGGCGCCGGACATGCATATGTATGTGACTTTGTTTCGAAGAAAAAGACTGCGTGATGGACAAAAAAAATATTGTACACGTTAAAACAATTTATAGTTGAAAGGGAACCACTTTACAATTTATTTCACCATTTATATAAAAAAAATGACAGCAGTTAAATATAGGGTCAGATTTCTCTGCAAGTAGTTTACCCAATACTTTGCACACAGTCGGAATAGTTAAGGGGGCGTGTCAAATTTCCAGTTAATAGGTTAGCGGGTTTACTATTTGAATAACTTTTAATTTGTTACCATTCACAGGTACTCAATTAACCGTTTCAGCACTATCATCAATTGATAGTAAGACTTAATTCGTCTATGTATGTAATAGACTAAAAAATGAGGTATACAAATACATACCAGATGTGTGTCATAGTCATTCCAGGCTGAATGTACTTCTGCATATACTGACGAGTCTGAAGAAGAAACATGTTTTATGAGAGTTTTGTTTGTTTGCTTGGGGTTTAACATCATACTCAAGGGTATTTCACTTATATGATGTGCCAGCCCAATGGATGAAGGAAACCACCCTCCACACCACTGGCAACAAACAAAGACAGGATGGGACGAATACAGGACGACAACAACAGGATGCAATACAGACACCACAAACAGATTGGCTTCCTGTTCCCGGTTAGCTCTGAGAGCACCAGGGCAACATGAAGCTCCCTCCAACCGGCTGCTCCATGAGTGTTAGCCAGTGAATGATTGTTTGGGTTTTAAGGCAGACCGCTAGCTAACAATTAAGAGGGGCATGCGGAGTCACCAATGACCCAGGCTTTCATGGATGACACATGCGCTAGAGCCAGTTCAATCGTAAAACTTTCTATTGTAAAAAAATTTGATTAAAGCACCAAGCAGCCAGAACCCTATCATGTTGGAAATTATTTTATGTATAGTTGGTAAATCAGGGTTAGTTTTAGAAAAAATATTTTATGAAACTCATTTCTAAAAATGACAAAAGTTGAACAGTATTTTCGTTATTTTGGAATAACACTTTCTTAGTTAGAACATATACCTTTTCAGAAAATTTTGTAGGCTGAAACCCGTCTGGGAATCGAACCCACGTCCAGAGTTAGGCACCGAAACGCCAACAGTAAATGCAGGCTACCTAGACCACTCGGCCAGAAGGTAGAAGGCTGCATTTACTGCTGGCGATTCGGTGCCTAACTCTGAGGGTTGTGGGTTCGATTCCTGGACGGGTTTCAACCTACAAAATTTTCTGAACAGGTATATGTTCTAACTAAGAAAGTGTTATTCCAAAATAACGAAAATACTGTTAATCTTCACTTTCTAAAAGACACAAAAATTATTCAATGACAAAAGTTTGTTTTCTTAATATTCTTGTCAAAAAAAGTCCAAAATAAAATAATTGATTGGTGTTTTAAAATGTACTTAATCATATTTCACTTATATGACAGAGGTGTATTCCAACAATAATTGGCACTATCACAACCGACATAAAAAGCATTCAATAATGTTAGAAAGTTGATTTTCGACCAGTGTAAAGACAACAAGCCGTCAATCAGATAAACAATTTTTACAAAAGAACCTTACCTGTCTATGTGCCTCTGAGGCCAGTCTGACTTCTTGGTACATGTCTGTGTGCATGCGATCAAACATTCGCTTTTCCTCACTGGTGAAACGATCCTTTGCTGTACGACTAAAACAAGTGCACAAATTAGGGGACACATTCATAAAATAATGTGGATAAATTAAATGAAAGTTTTATTGTTTGTTTGATTGGTGTTTAACGTCGTACTCAAGGGTATTTCACTTATATGATGACGGGCAAAAATACAGACATCACAAACAAATCTGCTTACTGTTACCCTTTAGCTCTGAGAACACCAGGGTAACAGAAAGTGACCTCTTTTCTCGCCTCTTACGATCGACTCAGTAAGCCGAGGGAGTATTCTGCAGGACCATGGCCCACCCGCTCCCTCACGGGGCACTAATATGGATCGCTACTTCAGTTCTGTTTCATGGATTGAATCAATATTATCTATTAAAACATCCCATCTAATCATATTGTGATACATTGATGCAACCTACCCACTGTATATTTTTTAGATATTATTTTACCTGTATTTGTCTTCTCTCTACTCTGGTTATACAGCTTGATATTCCAGTTCCTGGTTTATTTTTTAATTGTAAATAATGGCAACAGCATTTAACATGGCAAAGCATGTTATCACCCTGCAGTGGATTTAGATGGAGAGCTCAAAACTTGAATTCAGAAAATTTACCAGCCACCAAAGCATGTGGCATTTATTTAAAGAGGCCAGATAAATAAGTATAGTATGTACTGGATCATGCAGTCATTATCTTGATGCGTGTTAAAAATATTGCAGGAGAAAATAATTTATGCCACGACAAATTCAGCTGGCTTGGCAAATATATATCCTGTGGGCTTCTATAATTACTGAAAACATAAACATTGTTCTTTGTTTGCTTCCTGAAATCTGTCTGAAATTGAGGATTGTAAACTATCTTATAAGGCTGTTTATACTCTTTCTACTAGTTCAGAAATGTGGGGGTTGATAACCTGTTTGGTAATAATGTACAGATAAGCTCTTAAGATAATTTAACATGGGTGGAGGGAGGAAATCACCCATGAGCCATGACACCACTATCAACAAAGACAAGACAGGACAATCAAAGGATATGGGTTGTCCTTTTGCTGTGAAAGCACCTGGGTAACAGAAAGCTACCTCCTAACCACCAGAAGAACTGTATATGTAATATGGATGGTGAAAGAAAAATCGGACAGAGTAACAGCAGCAATCTAGCAGGATAAGGGTAAAATTGAAGGATATACGTTAAATATATATACAAAGAAGAGCACATCACTTACTCATCTTTATCAACTGGGTAGTCCATGATTTCCCCCACAGGGTACTGGTTATCAGGAAACAGCTCACTGATAGGTAAAGATGGAGGATCAGTCTGCTGTTTGGGACCTACAGTAAAAAATATCATTAGATGTTTACATTTGAAAAAATAAATAGATATGCATGCCCAGTTTATTCCTAGCAGTCTTTATTATTCTTTGTCCAAACTGTTTATAGATTTACAAACTGAGCAGATAGCAGGTCCACCACTAGAGGCTTTTTTTAGAAAATATATGCTTATAATCCCAGTCAAATCCCCTTTTCCTACTTTTGTTTGAGAACTATTTATTTCTTCAAAGAACCAAAGAGTTAAAGTTATAGTGTTTATCATTATATCGTGCAAATGTGCCATTTGATGAAATGCAATCCAATCCTTTGTCTTAATACCGTGTTCACACGTGTATAATGCGCATTCATGTATACTGCGCACCCAAAACTCTAGCCAATTATCCC
>JARFOD010113139.1:0-15246 GCA_031763545.1 Mopalia muscosa
TCGTGGGTTCGATTCCCGGACGGGTTTCAACCTACAACATTTTCTGAACAGGTATATGTTCTAACTGAGAAAGTGTTATTCAAAATAACGAAAATACTGTTAATCTTCACTTTCTAAAAGACACAAAAATTATTCATATAATTATTGGTGTTTTGCAATACATCAACTCTAGTATACGAATACTTATCGCCATATAATAGAGACCAAAGTGTCCGTTTCACTGGAACGAAATCCCTTAAAAGATACACTATTTTTGTCTAAATGTCTTTACACGAATTTTCTATCTTCCATCATGTGTACATGTGGTTGGAATTGAGACTACTACATGTCACTTGTTAGTTTGTGAGTTTATCAGCCAAATAATAACATACTCTGACTGCTCGTTTTTTTAAACTAACAATTTAAATGTCAACTCAATTTTATGTAAGTGTTATGTTTAATTCCATGTGGTTTGGATAAAGGACGGAGACAGAAAACAGCTTCAGCAATTGTTTTCTTGCGATTATATAATACAATACTACCACATCCATACTAAAACAGAACTTTTTTTTATACAAGTAAACATGCATATGTCACATAGACGGTTTGTGTAATTGGTATTTATCTTAAACGTGATGGAAGAAGTTCCAGCAGATTTATCAATTTGGCTATGATTAAACATCAAAGCATTTGGTGGAGCGTCAAATGTATGCTCTATGGGTAAGTTGAGCGTGTTTGAAGATTATAGATCGTTCCAACTAACACTATTTACAAAATAAAACAGAGTTTGCCAAGTCATTCAAACAAAAGTAATAATTCCACAAATATTTGAAGTTCATTTTAAATATGACTGACAATTATGTCATGAGATGTCAATAAGCTCGAAGCTAGTAACAGTGTATCCCATGTTTCCTGTAATAAATAGTAGTACGGGTATTGTGGACTGACGAAGCACGAGTGCTATGAAAATAAACATCTATACAACAAGTGAATTCCGCGGACGTTTGTTAGAAGGTTATGCAATGTAGAGCAAACAGCCGGGAGCTCTATGGGGGGTTTGATAGTAAATGAGTAAAGTCTCACTTGTTTTACGCTCACAACGTGCAGCGGCGTTTCATATGTTAACTACGACTAGTTTAGGGAGCACTATCGAACATGGGCCCAATTGATAAGATGTACTTTGTTTTAATAGATTCAGTACTTTACCTTATTTCACTCGTATGACGCTGGGACGTCACTGGCAGCAAACAAAGACAAGACAGACAAGTATAAGATACAAAACAAATAAACCAGTGGCTAGTTGCTGGAAAGACAATTAGCCGACAACACCGGATTAAATTGCTTATCTGTTTGGAACCTCCTTGGCGGAGTGTTTTAGACTGTACCTCTAGTGAGTGTATCGTTCTGGTCTACATACCCACCCCACCTCTGGGTCGCGGGTTCGGTTCCCGAGCACCGTATGTTGGTTGGCATGCTAGCAACCAGCTTACTACCCAGTTTTCCTTCCACAATAATGCTGGCCAATGATCTGTAATTGGGATTTAATCCTGTTGATCCAACATCGGATAAATAAATAAATAAAAATAAATAAATAAATAATCCCGGGCTAGATATAGATCTTCAACATGGCGTTACGGCTTCTAATGGTGGATTAAATTTAATAATGCATCGAGCAACTAGCGTCTGGAATCAATCCACAACAGACCCGGTGTTTTTCCCCTCTTTATGTATGGATAATCGATCAAGCAGAAACAGTTTTAGAATAACTTTTATCCATACATTTTCTTAAGTTAAAAATTATTTCAATTCTTTGACTTTATGATATTTTATAGTATTCCACCACAAATCTGGTGGCAGCACCCCTGTTGTATTGATTATAATGAAATATATTTGCCGTATTTATATATATCAGATATCTTGTGGACATAATGGTTGCATTTTACCAATCATAGACACCTTATGGACCCCGCTAATACTAAAGTTTACTTAATTTATCTACACAAGATCATATGTCATGGAGACAAATTCCCGTCAGTTAGCAAATTATTTGAAATCATCAGTTACGGTTCACATTTTACATATAGCAGCAAAGACTTGAAAAAGGGCTGATTTTTTTTGTTAATTCAATCCTAGGCACTGAGTGAATTTCATACAAAATCTTAACTTTGGGATTATATGGGGAAGCAGAAATATCCTCTGGGCGGTGTCATCTTGCCTTCATACAAGGTAACAAGAGAGACATGCGTGAACAATCCACTGTTTCCGATCACATGGTTTAATACTATGCAAGAGAAGTGGGTATCCTAAACCAGTCATTTGATCTCAGACACTATTTATTCTCTTTTCTTCTTCTCATGATTCACAAACAAGGCTTACGGAGCTGAGACAAACAGTTAATGGCACATAGTAGATGCACACACAGTAAAAAAAATACAGAAAGCCTCTCGAATTTAAGAAGTTAATTCCCTTAATCCATGTGTTATATCTATGTAAGTACGTGTACGGTTACACTTTTAAATAATAAACTGAACGGAAAGAATACTCCCATTTGAGTGCAAGATATTTTATTTCAGGGCCATTTTGTAACCAAAAAGTATATCTAGCTTTTTATCGCACACTCACACTTGTGAGGGAATTGCGTCATAATTAGGGTCTCACCCCGGACACGTGCGACGGAACTCTAGTCTACACTGCACGTACAGACAAGTTGAGCTCATTTAAAATATAAAACGAATAAAATGTGTCCAAACAATTGAAATTACCTGTTGATTTTAATATAATTAGGTTTGTTGGTAACTTCAAGAATAACAGAATTTATGTACGCTTGTACGACATATTTTGTCCCGGTGTATTTATACTGTTGCATATTTGCCCAACGGACGCCCCACAGTTTATAACAAAGTCATCATTAGGATGGCGTAGGTTTTAATATTTTTAGCTCTGTTCTAGAATTATAGGTGTTAAGTGTTAGCTCCCATACTTAAGGGTAGCATGAGTTCCATCTGTTGTGGTGGCTTTGTCTCACGTCTTAGACCTTGTCCTGTCCTGTCTTTGTGTAATGACAATGAACGCCACGATGGTTTCCCTCGTCCATAAGGTGCACACGACGTCATATAACTGAAATATTTTAAGCATGGTGTGAAGCCCCATACAAACAAGCCAGCATACCTTTTGCATCGACATTTCTTAAATACTACTGTTTAGGTAAATGCATTTGCCTTCTTCACATTCTGTTCATTGGCAAATTGGCTGTAAATCGATAGATACTATTACGTGGAAACTTGCCGACGTCCATGCTGATGGTTTCGCACAGCTAACCGGCTTAACTGAAAACGATGGGTCAGTTTACCTGTCAAAAGATCATGATTAAAGGAGGGGAGGGGGGGGGGGGGGGTAATTTGCCATATTACCCTAAACATACTATCTACAGAGACCGGAGAAAGTTCATTTAATTAATAAAGACAAGGAAAACATGATTGCTCAATGGGGCTGGTACGGACTGATTCTAATGACTGACCATTTAGCATTATGTAAGTCTAAGGGTTCGAGAATAACAAAGTATTTAAAGTATACTAGTATTCCAATATCTGCATATTTAGACATCTGCTAATCAATTATGGACAAACACGGTCTGTAAATACTCCCCGGACTTCCATCGAACTAAAATAATCCTTCTACGGTAATATGAGGAATAAAGTGAACTGTAAGTTAATGTTAAGTATTATTTGTGACATATCTCTGTGTTCCACGGTTAAGTATTATTTGTGACATATCTCTGTGTTCCACGGTAAAGTATTATTTGTGACATATCTCTGTGTTCCACGGTAAAGTATGGAGCTACGGTTGCGGAACATAGCAAGCCTTTCCAACAAAAATAAACAAGAATTTTTAGTTCCAACTGATGCTGCAAAATTGTTTTCTGGGATAAGGTTATAGGTCTATATTTCGAAACCCATGTTGAATGTTTATTTTATAAAGAGCACTTCCGCGTTAAATGTTGGTCTCCATTTTTCTTCAAATGTCCTCGTGTCAATGATATAGCGATTTGCATGTATATGTGGATCGTATATGGTATTAGTCATTGTTTAACAAGCGCCTTGATAAGGGTCTTTTCACTCCTATATATGATAGCGATGTGCTCCAACAAGCAATACAATTTTTAAAAAATTAAATGAAACTAAAAACCCTACAACACATCTTTGGAATGCTAAAGGCATGTATTTTACGTTCATATTTATCCGCTTAACTATACAAAACAACTATGCCTATGTGGATTTATTTGGAAACGTTCCTTAACTTCCAATATCATTCTGTTTAAAACATTAAGTTCTCGAATCCCTACTGCAGGTTTTATCTGCCTTTACTTAGACAAGATTAGCAGGTCTAGCTTGCTAGATATATGATCCATAGATATTAGAAAAACAAACAAAGACATGATCCGGCAGCCATTCTGCATTGCAACATCTAGGATTATAAACACGTTAAGACAGAATTAATAAGAGATTTTAGTTAAAGGCACTAAGTTGAGCGAGGCAAGCTGTATATTTAAGAGAAATAAAATTTTGCTTGCATTCGAGGTGATCCGAATTTTTGTCTTTGGCCGGGCTGGCATGGTCTCAGCGATAGAGATTTTACTTGTATTCAACTTCTGTATACTGGAACATGGGTTCAATGTTTTCTATTCGGATTTGCGGGTGATTGGAGGGACCTCTCTCAGTCTCTATGATGCTGCGGTGCTGTAAGATACGGGCGACACGAACCCAGTCTGTTGCGCCCTCAAGTAGAGTTAATTTTGTGCTTGGGATTATTTTTGATTTTAAATTTTTTATGGGGAAGCGGCACCCGTTGAAATGGCCTCAATAATTTGAGCGAAAATTAAATACAAACACATTAGCAAACAAACAAATTTGTCATTAGTATAGATGTGAAGCACATGTTTATTAACTACCTGTAGGCTGGTAGAGACATTGGTAGCCAATACCTTAATATCCATGTCATAAACAGGTGGATTCTTCACGGTTCATCGTCCTCATACAATTAGAACAAACGGAAACTCAACAAACGCTTAACTTGGACATCTTTCATGTATTATTGTCTTATTTCAGATAGGTGCATCAAAAATGGTGTGGTGCACTCTCCTGGTTCTGTCTTCACAGAAAACTGTAATGAGTGGTGAGTTGTCTATTTACATAACTGTTTTCATATTATTAACAGTGTCTACCTTGTTTTCGAAGGAGGCTATGTTTTGTCCTAACTCAAAAAAGCAAACATTTTCTAGCAGGACAGTATTTCATGACATAGTGTCCATAATAATTTAACTTACCAACTGTTATTCTTTGCAGAGGAGTGTAACATAGTAAAGTATAATAACAACTCTGAAGAAAGATAACTTATTCATTTTGACATTTGGGTGTATTGATTAAATCATCATCAGGAGAGACGATGCTCCAGGTGACTGTTTCTTTCATCTTGATATACCATTACTTCTTCCGAGTTAAGCTTATTGAGCTTTAATGGTATCCCCTTTAACATGATGACGATACACAATCCAGGGCGAATAGTCTGCTCTGTTATTCCTCAATTGATAGGAGAAATCATGTTTGAGAAAGCTATCAGAATAGCGTCAAAAATAAAACGAACAGTTGATATCCATATATTGTTTTGCCTTATTTGTAATTGCCATTCAAAGGCGAGGCACATTATAGACCGATTTGTATGTGATGTCTTTGTGATACATCCTTAATTTGTCCTGTCTTGTCTTCGCTTGTTGCCAGTGACGTCCAAGGTGGTTTCCTTAACATATTGATGGTACGCCGTCAAATGACAGGGAAATCCTTAAGTACGACATTTAACCCCAATAATACAAAGAAAACCATCCGGAATTTTTTTTTACTTTTTGAGACAACATGGGCAGTTGGATTATCTGGAATCATTCACGACATCATTCTGTAAAAATCATAATATTTGTGAAACCTAAGGCTCTGACCTCAGTGTCTTGATATCATTACAGGTATGAGAAAACAATTATTTCAAGCATAAGTATTTATGGACATTGGTATTGATATTAAATGGCATTAATCATATACTGTTTTAATTTGGCATGATATTTTCATTTCCGCACAGCACATGTTCGGGTGACGGGGATGACGCTGGAGGGTCCGGAGAGACAGACACAAACGGTTATGCCTGGAGATGTTCTGACCATGCCTGTCTCATATCGCCTACTATTATCAACGGTGTTAATTCAGTACCAAACACGTAAGCACTTACTTTCACTATTGGTGTATGTGTGATAATCAGGGCAATCACAAAATCTATTAATTATACTACAATTTTTAAATGACCACACAATCCACACTCTTTATATCTGGCGTGTAGCCCCTGTGGTTTTGTAGTTCTTACAGCTCACGGCCGACGGAAAACCCCATCTGCCAGTGGTATCTTCCAATGTAAACACAATATTGCATTTTACTGAACTTTGTTGCACTTACTGTGTTTTATTTTGTCGTTGTTTGTTTGTATCTGTATAGGGTAGTAGTTGTGTTCAGTAATATGCAATATTGTATTTTATTTTGCTAGTATGCATTATCTCCCTTGGCTAAGCTTGACGGACAGGGGGATCTGACGGAAGCGGTAATGGCGTGCATAAATGAATTACGAACTTTAATGGAAAACACCATTATGTCGATGTTATCATGCTTCATCGTGTTATTCCATTTAATACAACTTAACAGTAGTGTTGTTTTCTTCACCAAATTCACTCCACGCCATTGTGTAAGTGAATAAACCTTTACTACAGCTCAACCCCCTCAAACAACCAAATCAAAATATTGGCTGTTGTGCGCTTGGTCACAATTGATTGATTGATTGATTGATTGATGACTGGCTAGTTCGTGTAAATGATTGATAGATTGTGTCTTATATATTGCTCAAGCCGCTTACGCCAGTGGCTTAGTGGTTAACATGTCTGCTTACTAAAACTACGTCGATGTAACCGTACACTGGTTCCAGTTCACATGTCGACAGTCAGGTATATGATTGAATCACACGATGTGACTCCTGCACTCACTGGCGTGGTTTTGACGAGATTTCCTTCCGGTTTCCTATCGCGTGAAAGCAAGAAGATGTGTGAGGTGGGCAATCTGCCGTTATTTAAGTGAAATACACTTGAGACGACATTAAACGCCAAACTAACAAGCTTTGCTCAAGGCTGTTTTACTCATCTGATGGCGTGGCATGGTCTTGAAGACGCTTTTGAATTGAATTTATTAAGTAATAGCAGAAGTCTAGTTATAGTAATAGTAACATATTTCGTTTTGGTGTGAATAAAGGACTTATTTTATCCCAGTAGAGAATGCGTATTAAAGGTAATAGATTGATTTGTTTTATATTAAGGTGAAATAATGAATTCGAAAATCTTAAAATAAAAGTTATTTCAGTAAATAAATAGAATTATTTGCTAGAATGCGCCTAGCCAACTGTTGTCCTGGTGCATGATATCAGATCTAAGGGGAGACACGAAGGCGATGTGGCTACATGTCTTGTCTTGCCGTTGTTTGTTGCTAGTGATGTGGGGGGTGCTTTCTTTCACTCATTAATCCGGCACGATTTTGATTAAAATAACACAAAAACAAATAATGAAAAAAAATAAAAATAAAGGACAAGACTATGTGGGACGAGTTTTTCGTTTCAATATTTTGACCAACAATGTTTGAGAACAATATATTACATCACAAAACAACATTGCAGTATGTTTTCTCTCCATTAGTTGGCGCTCCGGTAACTATTCCTTTTTGTGGGGTATGTCTTTACGGGACGGAATTAAATACCGTCTGGGGACATTCCCACCCGAGCAACCCGTTACCAAGATGTATCCGATCCATATGCACATGAACGAGATAATACCGGATGAATTTGACGCTCGTCGGATCTGGGGCAAAAAGATACATGGAGTACAGAACCAAGAGAATTGTGGAGCCTCGTGGGCATTCTCTACTACAGGTTTGCCAATAACAGATTATAATTTTTTCACTTTCTTTCTTCTTATGTTCGTTGCTTTTGTTCTTACTGGATGTAAACTTCTGAAAAACCAAGCATATGGAAACGCAAAGAGTCAAATTTATTTTTGAACAGACTAAAACCCTTTACGTCCCCGTTCTCAACATGGTGGCCGCATTCTTGTCACTGAGTCTGGACATGCTAGGGTGTTAACTTAATTCATTATTTCAATGAGAAAGGCGTTATGTATGTGAGATCACCTAAACTGTGGCAGTATACATCATTGGAACAAACGACCTTCACACATATCCCCTTGGCGAGAGGAGACTGTAATCCATCCAATAAGTTCCGATTTCATAAACTCTTTAAATGTATCACTTATTAAATTACCAATATTTAACATCACATATGACAGAATCCCCATTACCTTGACCAGTAAAGGTCATAACCTAATTCAGGTAATAAGCCGGCACGTCGGTGACATTGGTAAACCAAAAACCCTAATCCTACTTTATAAAGCGTTTGTGACATTTACTCGTATACGCTAATATAAGCTTCTTTGTGCCAACACTGTCCCATGTAATCTATTACACTTAACAGCAGTTTACAAATGAGGGTATATAATTCTGGATTGTACGGGAGATTAATCCGGTAAGGCTAAGGCACAATGCGTTGGCTTGGATAAAAATGTAAGCAATGTCTCTTACGAAGCCGGGGAGTAATTATATACAATTATACTCAATAATTAAGTCACGAAAAACATTCCGCTGTGTTTAATGTATTCCTCCGCACGCCTATCAGTCGGTCAATAATAGCCATTTACTGCCCAGTGAGCATGTATAGATTTACTCATTAATTCCTGAGATTATAAGGAGCGGTTTACCTTAGCTATGGTGGACGTTTTACATTGGCAATGTTAAACCAGCTGCTCCCGACAAACTACCTACTAACATAAAGGTCGGATTAATGTAAAGACTTGAGCAAGAATGAAACAGCACCTTAAAACAACAGCAACGCCTCACAATATCTGATCCAAAAATTTACTGAGCAGTAATTTAAAAGCCATGTCCTAATGTAACGAGTATAGAAACAAAGTATGGTACAATAATTATTTTATATACCGGCACACGAAAACACCGGGATTTAGTCTCCACCGGCACACGAAAACACCGGGATTTAGTCTCCATCGGCACATTTCTTTGGTCCTTTTTTTAGTCCTTTATGAATAATACAAGTAACTTTTTAGCTGTCTTTCCCAACTTTTACTGAAGCTATGGAAATCGATACCATAG
Organism: Mopalia muscosa; assembly: GCA_031763545.1. Taxonomy (NCBI): domain Eukaryota; kingdom Metazoa; phylum Mollusca; class Polyplacophora; order Chitonida; family Mopaliidae; genus Mopalia; species Mopalia muscosa. Next base: position 9,270 of record JARFOD010113139.1, read on the forward strand.
ATGATTTCCAAACAAAACAGACGTACCATTTAACAATATTCACTCCTGAACCAGATCCTTCATATACATTTGTATGTAATTACAGACCTTTTCAACCCCATGGCTTAACAGTTTGTCTATCAGAATATCCAATTTTGTTTAAATATACCCTTTCATTCAGTGGTTTAAAAACTCATGAAGAACTGTCTTTACCTACCACGTCAACCAACAGCTCTATATAGTGTTCTAACGCGTATCAGGATTAGCGGTTTCTGAAACAAACGCCCCGAGCGGCCATCATGGAGAACATCGCCTGGTATATCAGTGGTTGAAATGATCGGTTAATAGATACGCGACGAACCATTGTCTTTATAGAAGCGTAGAAATAAAAGCTGATCGTTGTGTCCGTTTGTCCGTCCGCTCCTTTGTCCATCCATCCAGCCATCCATTAATTTGTCATCGGGCTATTCATGGACCAATAAAATTCCACTTTTCAGCGGTTGCCTCTGATCGCCTGTCAATTCAGTCAGACGGGATGTTCTTGGGTCATCTGTCTGCCCAGCAAATGTTATCCTGTAACACCCGCAAACAGAAGGGCTGTGAAGGGGGGTCTCTGGATCGGGCCTGGTGGTTCCTAAGGAAGACAGGGTAAAGCTCACTATATCCTCCCAATATTCATTTGTAAAACGTTATACTATCAAGCATAAACTATTTTAATTTTTTTTTTTTTTTGTAAACATTTATCATTTTTTGTATTAGCTACTTTGCTATTATGTATTCATTTTTTAAAATATATTTCGTGCAATATTATATGTATTGTATAGAAGAAATACGAGATTAAAATGCACTGGTGATAAATCATGCAAACATTGATTTCTTTATGTAAAATTTTGTAACCAAACTGATTACTGTGACAGTGTTGTGGATGAAGAGTGCTATCCATACAGCAGCGGGGAGACGGATAAAAAGGGACAGTGCTATATCAAACGTGGGCAGAAGGAAGGCATGTGTCCGACCGGCAAGGAATATAAGAGGGATCTCATCTTTAAATCAACTCCTCCCTACAGGATCGCACCTAATGTATGTGATAGCGATATGTATCTCTCTTGATTAAGTCGCTTGCTTTTGGACATGGATTAAATGTGACATTTGATTCCCTATGTGGACTGCCTCACATGTATACCAGTGTATTAATGTAATGCCAGGAAGGTACCAATTTTAGTAACGTTCGAGTTTACACAACGAGACATTTGCGAAGATAAAAGTATCTGGGAAATCATGAAGTCTGATTTTGGAGACAAGAATTATTGGAATAACGCATATAACTCGCTTAGCAAAATTAAGCTTGATGGGCAAAGTCACATAACTCAGACAATACAATAAGACCCATGCTAATGTGTGATATGTTATAAATGACAAGACATAAGGGAATAAGATATAGCCCCTTTGCTCTAGATTGCACATATAGTTTAAGCAGATCGGCAGACCCAATAGAATACTTTGTGTTCCCGCGAGACCTTCGTCGAGATCGAAAACACATTCTTGCCTAAATGCCATGTCGCAACGCCCCAGGAATAACAGTAAATGATCATATCGGACCCGTTGGAAGCAGATATAACGGCATAGCGACTATTTAAACCAAAATATGTATGTTCTGTGAACAGGCCACTCTGCACAAACAGTTTGCATAGTATCGTTTACAACCAGGGGGAAGTTTAAAGAATCAAATCGATCTGTTTATGAAATTTAAAATTATTGTCAAACCGTATTGTTCGTGTTAATCATGTAGCCACAAAAATCACACAAATCATTACAGATTGTATTAATTAATATAGTCCGCGCGATGACAGGTAAACATCGATTTGTTGCATTACTTTAAACCTATGGTTGCTTTCATTTAGATATAAATTTGCATTTAGTCTCTTCAAGGAAATAACTAATATCCATTATACATTGCTACATGGGTAAATGATACCACTTCGAAGAGAATAACTGTCATTTTACAATAGACAAAGAACCCGCGACCGTGGATCAGTGTTCAGCGTGTCGGGTGACTGATCCTATTTCGATAAATACCGCTCTCGGGTTCGAGTCCGTCTGTCGACCTCCAATATAAGACTGAGTGACATTATCCGGCCCCGGCAAACACAGGGGTAGATTTTACCAGGTTTACCACCGTATTTAAGTAAGGCTCAATGTGACGTGGACAATCCTCCGTCATTTAAGTGAACTATCCTTAAGAACGGCTGTAAACCCCAGTCAAACAAGAAAACAACTACAGATCAGGAGCGGGAGTGTAGTGGCGCGATCAATATATTTTACTTGACGCTATTCGGACTAATTAAATGTATATTCGTTGATTGCTTAAATTTGCTGATCAAAAGGTTATTCTATTTCGTTTGATGAAAAATATTAACAGTAAAGTTCACAATAATTCGTAATTTCTAGCACAGAGAGATTTAATTCTTTTACCATCCGCTTATTGTAAACTTAACTTTGTGTGTGTAATGACTAGCCTGTTCACAAAACAAAATTTTGCCTGCTTTCTAGCATGAAAGATTTGAGCATATTCATATCGCTATCGCTGTTCTATATACGGTTGAAATAAATCCCAAATGGCGTAAATGCTAGCAGCACAAAAAAATATCTAACGGTAAATTGAGAGCATATCCGTTTGTTAATCTGGCTTTGTTCGCGTCTTTTTGTGTTGGGATGAAAACGATAAGAAAAATCGACGGTCTTCTCGCTGAACAAAACTATAGCCTACACAAAGCACAATAACAACAGGAAGCATTTGTACTATAGTATTTATCCCGAATTGTCTCCCTTGTGTCATTGTGGGGTAAAGCCTCTGTCTCGTGCGCTAGATAGCATATGGACGACATCTCTGTTAGGAATGGCCCTATTGTTAGGGTCGCATTTTTCATGTTTATTTACGCTAACCACGGAGGAAAGTTAGTTTTCCTGTTGATTAACACACTAAACATTGACTTGGTTTATCTTCAAATGCAATACATCTCAATTAAACACCAGTCAACCAATCACTCAATCTGTTGAGGATGAATAGAGTATTGTCCAGTTTGTTTGCCAGGCCCTATTCAATTAAAGTCATTTTTGTGTATCGTCTGAACACGCCAATTAAAACGAAATTAAAAAAAACTGAGCAAATATAATGGATGTTGAGTTATTTTAGACGGGATTAAATGCCAAAGTTGCTCAACCTGTACTTCATGCATTAACCAATTTTATCTAAAAAATATAATATGTGCACAAAATATCAATTAATTACAGCCTTACAATAGTGAACTGCCACTTTAAATATGTGTATAAATTTTCAGGAAGTTGCTATAATGAGGGAAATAAAAACAAACGGACCAGTCCAAGGTATGGCTAATTTACGTTTTTCTATCAATGGTATAGGTAATTTATTTCATTGAGAGCGAACATAGCAGGGGACAAAATCTTGTAAAATCATTGTAAGCAAAAAACTTCTTAGCTTATTATGTACTCGATTCTATCTAGTTCCTTAAATGAATGTATATTTGTTCATATATTGTTCGCTTTTCTTTCAAATTTGCTTATATTTTAATTCTCTCTGCTTTTTGACTAATTGCAGCAACATTTAAAGTTAAAGAGGATTTCTACAGTTATAAATCAGGAGTGTATTCCTACGCTAATGTCCCACACCTAAGTGATCACGCCAAGCAGACTGGATACCATTCCGTCAGAATAATAGGGTATTTATAACATGCCAATCTAAGTCAGTGGCAAACTTTTAAAATGCGCTTCTAAAATTGCTTTCAATTTGTGTAAACACTATGTATACTTTATATACTTTAATTCTTTGTTGGTATATCTTGTATAAAGAAGCATTATTTATGGAATTTGTGCAATCCTTGAGCCCTAAGTTATTAAATATTTGTTAGCTGTTTGTTAACAACTGTTTAAAAAAAACATTATTGAAAAATAAATTATATAGTATGTTTAAGACTCATACGTGGGTTATATTAAATGAATGAAAAACACGAATTCCTGAGCTACTCCAAATCCACCTAAACATTAACTATACAAGCTTGCGGCTTCAGGAAATTTTGTTGTATTTGGTATTATTATTTCATTAGGTGGGGCGTTCACATATCGGCTGCGGGACAACCGGTGAAATATTGGGTAAGTTCTGCTCTGAGACAAGTCTTGTACACTAACTATTCCTAATTTGAAAGGTACTGGAGGCGCAGTTTGTCTCTGAGGCAACGAATATTCAAGAATCTTTCATGGAATAGCTTAAACATATTAACCTGTCTAAGTATTTGTGTTAAGTGTATCACTGACAGGTTCTTCGTTGATTGGTAAATCGCCAGATACCATGTTCATGTCAAAGTAATTAATCAACAAATCCAAACTGTTGCTCTCATCCACAAGTTATAAATGTCCCTCACTATTAGCATTGATTGCGTAGTTTGTCAATCCATTATTTATATAATTGGTCCAAATATAATTCTATCTTTGCTGCTTCTTTTCAGCTCTGTGCTAACAGCTGGGGTGTACAGTGGGGCGAAAATGGTTACTTCAAGATACTTCGAGGAGAGAACGAGTGTCAAATTGAATCATTTGTGGTGGGTGCATGGGTAAAAGTGGGTAACCTCCGCTTTATGGGCAACAGGCTTATCAACACCCGCTATGGTCGGTTACGACAGAAATATAGGATCAGATAAACAAATTGCTTCCGTTAACCTTACTAAATTAAAAATATGCTTCATATCTTTGTAGGAGATAGTTAATGATTTTCAATAGAAAGAAATTGTGCACGTTTGATATACAAGACATATCATTTTCAGGACACGATTTAACGCCCCAATTCCTTGTCATTATCTCATGCTTTAGTTGCTTCGGTTGTCAAACGTGTTTATGTATAGCCTATAAACTTAAAGTGTGAATTACAATCGTATAACACGCACATACCCTCGCCAGCTTGTTGGCCCCTTCTCAGTAAGCTGAGCTGATTAGAAATTACCTAGGCTTCCAATGGGCTAAACCACGAATTACAATTCACATTTATTTGGTTTACAAAAGCAAAAAAGACAACTAACTGCTGTTCACCGCATCCTTTGCCGGGTATGTGCATTAAGATGCTACCATCAAGTATAGGAATATTTTCTGGAAACAGTTTAACCTGTGGTCTGGTTAAAAATGACAGTGTCGGTCTTATCGCTGTTAAGGCGAATTTCTCTGGCGGATAAATATGGTTATATCCTCTGTCTTAATTTATCATTATTACAATGTTTACAGAACCACTTCTTTTCGTTTGTGATAGAACAACGTGTCCGATACATATTCCTGTATCGTCATCAGGTGTAAATTGACTAAATTTAGGAGAAGATACCAGTATCACAAAGCAAAAAGTGCTTATCCAGAAATTGTATAATTATGTTCCCCCACTTATAAAAGTCGTTCAAATATATATATATAATTGTTTAACGGAATATTTATAGTCCCTTATACTTCCTGCCATATGAGTTTAATTGTGTAACAATATGCATTAAAGTGTTAAAGCCCCGGTATGCTATGCAACGTGTACTTAATACCGAAGGTAACTTTAAACGAAAACAAAAAATGTCGCAAAAGTCACTTACAAAAAATAGACTAAATTGAATAGTACTTAATCAGTGTCTTCAACTATAGCCACTGGACTACAGCTGGATGAAATTACCATCCCCCAGTGGGGTTCGACAGGTTATTTCTGGTGCTGAACTTGCAGTATAGGCTCTTTATGGTATAAACTTTTCCAACATATTTATTAATCTTATTTTTACATTATTTTTTATGGTTATTGTTCTATATATAGGTCTATAATTAGTGTATTACTATGTTCATATTTATGTCCTACTCATGTCTCTACAAACCCAACCTACAGACAACAGACGTACTCATGTCTCTACAAACCCAACCTACAGACAACAGACGTACTCATGTCTCTACAAACCCAACCTACAGACAACAG
>JARFOD010113150.1:0-15245 GCA_031763545.1 Mopalia muscosa
AGAATAAAGTCATTTATTGGACATATCTGGAAAAGAATTTGACATATGTGGAAAAGAATTCAACATATGTGGAAAAGAATTCAACATATGTGGAAAAGAATTCAACATATGCGAATAAAGGTAGAAGTGATAAAACGGCTTGCCATAGACTACCCTTGAGCTGGCTGTTAAATATCATCATTCAATCCATCAATCTTACTAGTGACGTTTTTGATGTTTTCCTAACTGGTTCTGTTGCAATTTTGTGACATAACCTTAAAGCAAACCTAATCCCACTAACAACTGAATTAAGATATGACACATGCTTATTTCGATAGGATGGTAAGAGCTAAAACTATTTGGAACAGCTATTCAGTATACATTTGTTCTTTACGCATTTTTACAGACATCGATGAGTGTGATTTGAAGACCTCGAATTGCGTGGATGGTTGTGAAAACACATTAGGACGTTTTGAATGTACTTGCCCTCGGGGATATATGCTGTCTCATAGGTCCACAAATTGTACAGGTATAACTAAATGTGATTTATATCCGCTCATTTGAAATTGTTATTCAAAGTACTTTGAGAATTTAGAAATCATCATTCGGCAATTGCAATTATAATTCCTTTTTAGCATCAGCTTTCAAAACCTTCTGTTTTTCTTGTTATATGCTGCATGCTGATTTTATTTTGTTTTTGACAGACATTAATGAATGTGAAAAAAACAATGGTGGTTGTCTGCACCTGTGTGAGAATACAGAAGGAAGTCATTACTGTGCGTGTCATGACGGCTACGAACTGATGGCTGATGGACAAAGCTGTAAAGGTACGACAATTCAATAAAATGGAGATATTATTGATATATTGGATATTTGTTGATATTAGACTTTACTATTTGATTGATTTACTATCCAATTAAAGGTTAACCAACGTCAACCTTGGCAAATAGAAGGAGGTTATAGGTGGTTATATGAGCAGAATGTTAAATTCAAATCTAATAACCGCACATTTTTATTTATTTGTAGATATCGATGAATGTGCAACAAACAGCACCAGTTGCGAGCAAAACTGTAGAAATACTATAGGTGGTCATACATGTGAATGTGACGTTGGATTCTATTTAAATACAACAACAAACTGCACCAGTAAGTACATGTATACATGAGGTATACATTTATTTTTATTTGACTAGAATAAGCACGCCTATGAATGTGAGCACGGTTGAAATCCGAAGTATTTGCAAACAGTTTTTCAGATACCGATTAAGGCTTTGCAATAGGATTTCTTAAATTTGTCAAATTTAAGAATTAAGTTTTAAAATTTTAATAGGTTGTAATGTCAACGTTTATTAACATCGTCCATGTATGAGGGACGTGGCTTAGTGATTTCGAGTGCGCTTACGAATCCTACTTCGATGTACTGTTCAAAAGATCGAGTCCGTCTGTCGACCTTCGTGTATATGAGTGAGACACAGGTTGTAGCTCCTGCAATCATTGGGGTGGTTTTTACTAGGTTTGGTCCCAGTTTACCCTGAAGTAGACAATCCGTCATATAAATGAAATTCCTTTGAGTTAGCCGTTAAACCCTAATCAAATAAACAAACAAATCAAAGTACAAAAATAATTTTTCAAAAATAATGTTTCATTATAACAGGCATTACAGATATTTGTAAGTATTGTCATTGTAAGTTAATTTTTTCTAATAAATTTTTTAAAATCCAGACGTGAACGAATGTTCAGTGAATAATGGAGGCTGTGAGCAGATTTGTAAAGACAGTGAAGGAAGTTATAGCTGTAGCTGTCATCCGGGTTTCACACTCTCAGACAATCTACACTCCTGTATTGGTTTGTATACATACCATTGTTTGAGAACATAAATTAGCTACACCTTTGTGGCTTTCTTATTTATCACTATAGCTCAGATTAACTTTCAAACAGTATGAACCACTTCACATTTTATGGTTTTACTAGTTGGAATAATTGTTGGAATACATAACAATCCTCTAATTGAACTATCATTAAGCAGGGCTTAAAACAACTATAAATTAATCAAACAAGGTAGTGCCCTCAGAACTTAAGGAAAATCAGGAACAATCTGTTTGTGATGTCTTTGTATTTCGTTGTGTGGTTGTGGACTTATGTCACCACTGTGTGTAGGGGAAATAAAAAATATCCCCTTGCCTGCTGCGAAAAGAAACAAAACAAAAGAAAACAAAACAAATTTGGCACCTTTTAAAGTTTCATGGCTGTTTGTTCACCTTCCTAATATCCGGCGATAATGCTATTATAGACAGGCAATCGCAAGCTACACTATTCTGACAATGCTAGACAAAATAACTGTGTGTTATTTGCACATGAGGCTATTTAATGTATTATAGATTCTGATGTATGAATGATTAGGTATGTCAAAGAATGGGAATGTTAGCTGTGGAGGTAATTGTACTGAAGGCCAGGCACATCAACAATGTAACAAGGGGTATCATTATAATATGGTCAACGAAACCTGTGAAAGTAAGTTAAATTGTTTAGCAATTTTTCCACTCATTAATCCATTACTTGAAATTGTAAAACAGTCCATGTGGAAAGTTTCCTTTCCATAAATTTTTGACAATGTGTTTTTGAATTAAATGTTTAAATATAGATTGTTACTTAATTGCAAATTAAACACACTTGAACAGTTTAAAATACTTGATGTAATTTATATATGTGATATTACAATTTTAACACCCCATATATTTTGAAGAGCTTGTCAAAATTATTGACCACAAATTAAGCATTACATTAAATGAAAGTTTTTTTTAATGGCTGCAGATGTTGACGAATGTCTGCATTGGAATGGCGGATGTCAACACATGTGTACAGATTCACCTGGAAATTACACCTGTTCTTGTCATGCAGGATTTGAACTCTCTTTAGATGGCCATACCTGTGAAGGTGAGCAAATATCTCCTGACAAAATTAAATTCTTTTCACAACTTTACAAATCGAACTTTTAATTGCTAATAAGAGGATTTTATGGCTGTTTAAAAAATCTCTTTATATAGCCGATAGTTGTTAACAATAAGCTCATCACTGTCCCAGTTATAAAGCCTTTAAACTTTATAGCATTGTTCAAGTTTTGTGCCTTTTTGTCGACTCAGCCCTGTCAGTCTGCTGCCAGTGTCATGAAACGTAAAACCACAAACAAACGCTAGAAGTTTAATAAATACAATTGACCCATGTCTCCTTCTGTGTTTCTTGCTTAGGCCAGTATATTCAAAGAGTGTTAATAATGTCTCTACTTAGTGCTGGCGGATTATTATTTTTCCGGCCGAGCAAACTGCATCACCTTACTGATTGTGAGAGTATGTGCATTGAATATTGGATTAAATAGCCGTCAGTACAGCGTTAAACACTAATCGATCATATCCAATATTGACCAAGCAAGTATAATATCGTTATTAAAGATGAACTTGTATTATTGTTTATTACAGATGTAGATGAATGCATGGTGAATGAAACCTGCCCAGAATCTTGCTTGAATACTTACGGAAGTTATACTTGTACATGTCCAAGTGGATTCAGTTTGTCCCATGATCAAATAAACTGCACAGGTAAGATTTAAAGTCCTTTTATTCAATTTTTTTTAACATTGTTTGAAGCAATATATGTATACAACAATCAACAGCTGAGTTTAATATAGATTCAAAACTGTAATTAGCAAGTTTTTTTACAGGGTCAAATTGTATTGCCCGAAAAGGTTTGTAAGCGAGAAGCCAAATTGTTAAAAACTGTCGTGGGTGGGTGGTTTAGGCAATCGTCTTGTAGCCGTAATGCTCTTTTCAGCTGCATAAGTACAACAGGAGTTTTGTCCCCTGGCTGTCTTGTGTATTTTTCCATAGTCACTGAACTAAAGAGTCCAGTGAATGTATCTGACAAGTTAAATATTTTCATGATCCCCCAAACTAGCCAACTGTATTTTTTATGAAAAATAACTGCAGTTTTAAACCATGTGTTTCATTTTAGATATCAATGAATGTGACGATGAAAATGGTGGCTGTTGTCACACATGTGAAAATTCTGTTGGAAGTTACAAATGCGGATGTAAAGACGGCTTTTTCATGCTTAAAGATTCACACACTTGCCAAGGTAAGATTAGATATCCTTTCACAGGTAAGATTGTTTGACTTTGGGTATAAAATGAAAATATTCCAGGGAGTGTGGATAATTCGTGTCCTTCAACTACCAGAATTGCAGTCTACATAAACGGGCAATCGAGTAGGCCTACATCACCAGCTAATACCTCTTTGGGAAAGAGGCCCTTGTCTGTTATCATTCCTGGTCTCGCTTTCCTACTACTTCCTGGACGGTTGTTGGAGCTAACACTTTTGAAAAAATACTTAGGCTTTGCTAGTTTGAATATAATTTGCACCCATTTTGAAACCTTTACAAAACATTCTGAAGGATAGTGGTTTGTTTTTCTTTCCTTATTTCAAAATGGTGGCGTTTATATTATACCAGAAGTCTAATAAATATTAGTTAATAGACTTTTGATTATACACATACTATATCTCCAAAGATATGGGATTTCTAAGAAGATTTCTAATGAAATATGACTAGATATCCGTAATGAAATTTTATCTCAAGATCGTGTCCATACATTCCTGCTCGTTTCATTCATTTTCTGTAGACCCGCGGCGTTGGTTCAGTGGTTAGCGTGTCAGCCTACTGTTCCATTTTATCGCCCCTTCGTTCTATTTACTGGTTTTTACGAGGTTTCCTCCTGGTTTTCCATCGTATTAAGGCTGTGTACAGTGTGAAGTGAACAATCCGGTGATAATAGTGAAGCATGACGTTAAACACCAAACAAACAAACTTGTTTTATTTACTGCTGAAGAAAGCATGGTTAAGTATTACCATAGATTGCTTGTTTATATACTACTTCTATCCGTAAGGTTGATAACATTCATAGCTTATGTGTTTTAATGCTGTTAGAAATATATCTTATTCGTCCTTGAATATTCAGACGTTGTATTGTAGATCTGAATGAGTGTGAAGAGAATGACGGAAACTGTTCTCAAATCTGTGTGAATACGTTTGGAAGTTACCTGTGTATGTGTCATCGTGGATACCAATTAGATGAAGATAACTCCACATGTGCTGGTCAGTATATACATTTATCCAAAGCTGAATAAATTATAATTACAGGTTACTTTGTTGAATAAAAGCATTTAAATGATGTAATTAATTAAACAAATCTAGAATTATGCTGTCTGATATGGATATAGGGCCGCTGAACCTCCTAGCTGGAATTTCTTTTCTATATTGGATGAGTATGTAGTGGTTTCAAGATGGTGTTGCAGGTTGTTTTTAAAATGTTTCCTTCAGGTTTTTAACCTATTACATGTACCTAGAGCCGGTGGTTGGATGGAGCTGCATGTTGCCCTGGTGCTCTCAGAGCTAAAGGGGAATGGGAAGCCTATCTGTTTGTGGTGTCTGTTGTTGTACTATATTTGTCCAGTCCTGTCTTTGTTTATTGCCAGTGGTGTCGAGGGTTGTTTCCTTCACCCATTGGGCTGGCACGTCATCATATAAGTGAAATACCCTTGAGTATGACCTTAAACCCCAATCAAACAAACAAACAAACATGTACCTAGATTGCAAATTTGGCAGTTAATAATTTGATATATACCATTCAAACAGGAATGGAATTTACTATCGATACGTTTGTCAATAACTTTGGTTCAGTTCAGATACAAAATCCAGAATTAAATTAATTGTATATATTTTTTTAACAATATTGCATCATTTGACAGGAAAGAAGAAAACTTTATTTGTATGTAATTACAACATAAACAATGAATTTGATTTAAGTAAATACCATTTTTATGGGTTTATATGCATTTATACCCATTTTGTCTGACTAGGCACTTCACATGGTCTAATACGACATTATAAATATGACATTTTTGCACTAATCGTAATGTAATTGTTATTTTGTTAATTAATACGACAGCAACTATTATTACAGTACATGTTTGAATCCCTAACGGTGGTCTGTCCTTCAACCCTGAAGGTTAACAGCTTGCCTAGTTGTTTCCATATCATTTCCTCTCTATATTTAGTCTGAGTGATTCTTCATGTGTTTTGTTTTAGATATGGATGAGTGTAAGAAGAATAACGGAGGCTGCTCTCAAATCTGTGAGAATAAAAACGGCAGTTTTATTTGCATGTGTCAACCTGGATACCATCTGCAAGATGGTTTTAAATGTGCTGGTGAGTGAGTATTAAACAAAGGTGCAATATGGTAACCAACTAGTAAATTAGTTGGATATATTTGTTCAGTACAGGACAATACTGTTTTGTGAAAGGGGGCGAAATCGCTTGGAGCATTAAGTCCTTATTTTACCTGTCACATCTTATCAATATGAACAAATTTTAAACCTCAATGTTCCTTTAAACCAAATGCAGCAATTAATCCTGTGTAAAATTCATATCAATTCAGACATGTGGTTGGCAGTTTGTTTGAAGCAAAATTGTACTATTTTTACTTAGCAATGCAGGGTTATATTCTCTATGCACACTTTAGTTTTATGTTTGCACCAATGTGATTGTTAACCGTTGGATTAATTTGTTCAGTGTCTAGCGCCATCTAACCGAATGAATGTAGCCCATAATTATACAAGTATCCAAAAACAAATGACGTTATTCATTTTTTAATAAGTGTTTATTTTCAGATATTGACGAGTGTTTCGCTGGAAGTAGTAACTGTTCGCACATCTGTAAAAATACACTCGGTTCCTATGTGTGTTCCTGTCCCACTGGATATTCCAACATTAACGATACCTGTACCAGTGAGTAAACCAGCCATGTTTAAATGCAGCTCTTAGAAAATGCCTCGTATCCATCTTTTTTCTGCATCATTATATATCATTGGCTTTCTGTATTGCCGCGTCCAAAGCAATAAAAATAACACTATTGACGTCGAAATCCTGCCTAAAGAAAATTCGATCAGTAGAACCTAGAATTTGTTTGATCAGTTTGGAAATATAATTGTTCAATTTTGTCTGTACCATTCAGCGATTAATGTTTTCGCTACAAGGGTATGATAATTACACTTAAAATAACACACACTATGAAGGGTAATTTTATGGTGATTTTGCTTTTTGAATAGCCATTTATGAGCCATTTACTTAGTTTTTCATTGTATACTGCGGTTTGGAGTGCATGCCAATTATGGTGATATTACAGACATAGACGAATGTGTGGAGGACAATGGAGGCTGTGAACAGATTTGTGAAGACTCGGATGGAAGTTATTCCTGTGGTTGTAAGCCTGGGTATAAACTACTCCCCGATCTCTCCAACTGTACAGGTAAATAACAAATCTTTGTGCCTTATTTCCTCGATTAAAAGCGAATGCTCAAGTTGACATATATCGTGAGTATTTCTATGCACATGTTATGTCTATACAATTGGTATTCGAAGGCTTGGAATTCAACTCTACTGGTTAACTTAATTTGATGAAAGTGTCTAGGAAATGTACAGACAAGTAGAAAAAACCGCTTGCCAACCAAGGTATTGTCTAAAGACAAAAAATTATTTTCAAAACATTTTAAATTCTTGCTTGGCATGGAACTTATCAGGGTCTTTGTTTGACTTGGTGATTTCATCTAACAAGAAGCACTGGAGGAAAATTAACTTTTCAACATTATGGAAATGCTTCACATCTTGGTTGTGCTAGTGTCAATCATTGTTGGAGTACACCGCCGACATATAAGTGAAATACCATTAAGCACGTCGTAAAACACCAATAAATCAATCTTTGGCGGGTATATTTATTGGTTAACTTATATTTTTTAAATATTAGTTGGCAAATTGATTTATTCTTCACCCATATCATATATCTTGTTTGCTATATACATATTTATTACATACTTTATATAGCATATACAATTTAATCACATTATCTCAAGATATCTGTAAGTTATCCATAACAACTCGAGGTTAATATCTATTTACAAACTTGTCTCTGGATGTTGTTCTATAGAACATAACGTACATCGGTTTTAATTAATCGACATTCCTGTGCAAGTGTCATAATTTTTTCAGAAATATATAAACGTTACATAAAATTTGCTCCGACGCTATATATGTTTGCATTAGAATTGCTAGTACTGTTGCTAAGAATGGCTGCTGAACACTTCTCTGTCTAACACTGTTGTTAAAGAATATAGTCGGAGAAGTTGACGCCAGACCAATCATCACTGGAGCAGACGTCTATAGTCGGAGCAGAGGATTTGTCCGTATAGTTGTCTGGCACGTGGTGTATAATTCCATGAATAATAAAATAACCTTTAAAATAACCTAAACTCCAATAAATATTTCAGAATTAAATCAAAGTTTGTGTAAACCAAGTGTCAAAATAATGGCATAATTCCAGACACTTTTCATTAATTTATGTCATGTATGGCTGTTCTTAAAACAACAATTTCAAATGGCCGTTGTTATCCGACTTATATTGTCTGATAAAGCTGTCACGTTAAAATATACATGGTGTGGTTCTCGTTTTCCTCGTTTATTTCTGTTGACACACCCACCCGACGCGGGTCAACTTTCGCTTTTCAAGCATGTGTTCTTGATGTACTTTCTCATTTATTACCCCGGTGGTATGGTTGATGTGCCAATTAACTAGCCGAATGACTCGACCTAAATGTGACCCACTGTCTAGGCAAAAGAAGTCGTTAGTATGTCAAGTATATGTATTGCAATTTTTAAACAGTCAGCTGCATTTCTCCGTTTTATGAAAAAATAACTTTGAAGACCTTCTCTGTATTTGGAACGCATTAATGTTGAGCCTTTATATCAAGATTTAGAGGATTTACAACAAATACTGGTGATGGATTAACACTAGAGAAATGTATGTTGCAATTTAAGAACCAATAATATTTTACTGGATGTGAAGACACAATACAGCTTGCTATACTTTTCTTTCTTGATGCACGAAGAAATGGGAAAATTCCGAGCTCATTAATTATTCCTGCACTAAAAGGTCTATTCTGTATTTGATTTTTTAAGTTGTGGCAGTCTGCTGTCTTTAATTTGATAGCTGGGGGAAACCTCACTTCATGAGTGCAAAAGAAGAAGAAGAAGACAAGTAGTCTGTATAGCTCTGAACTTAATAGACCATGTGGTGATAACGAAGTTCACGTCGGTTGCGTAAACCGCACTTCTAACAACAAATTGTGCTGTACAGTAGCGTGCTCTGGGGTATATTTGAAATATCTGCGAACCTGCTGAGGGAATTCACAAAGAATTTGTGGAAAAGAAAAGAAAAAAAACCTAACTGTTTTATGGGTTTTCACGTTGCACCGTGGCGTCTCCCAAAGCAATGGGGCCTTGGCTAATCATATTGTTGGTGTTATCGAACCGGTTGACTGTTACAAGTGTCTACCAATCGCCACGAAAGCCCGTTCGTGATACTGAAGATGAACACCATTTGTACGACGGTGAAGAGTCCTTGGCGGACATCAGAAGCGCGTTACTGTCGTCCATGTCTGGTGCATGTGACGTGTCTAACATTATCGCTCGTATGATAATGAAAGAAACTGAAGAAAGAACCAAATTGGCTTTGAGGTTACAGTCAAGGCTCAGGAAACTATCAGGAAGAGTGACCAGCATTAAACCAGTGGCGCCACCAGCAGGTAATTAACCCTTAAAATTATGTCATAAATTTGAAATAGCCCAGGTTGTTGAAGCTGTTGCCCTGATGTTCTAAGAGGCAACAATAAGCAGATGTGTTGTTTGTGCTTGTGAATGCCCATGTAGTTTTCTTGTACATTAAATATACTACTAGCGAGACTGGGCTGCCCTGATACTGTGGACGCTAAAAAACAAGAAGCCGATATATTTCTAGTTATTTTGCTGTTGGAGAGTATCTTGTCTTGACTATCCCTGTTACTAGTGACGTCTGGGATGGTTTCTTTCGCCCATTTGTCTTTTACACCATTATATTAGTGAGATACCAGTTAATGAGGCGTTAACCTCCAATCAAACGGAAATGAAGGAAAAACTGGTTTGTATCTCTGAAATACTGCTGATTTATTCATAACCTATGCTACATATCTTGTTGGCTACATTTTTAACAATATTTTATACACCATATTTACATTACCTTCTCTCGAGATGTCTGTAGGTTACTCATAGCACAACTCGAGATTAAGGTTTATTAAGAAACTTAACTCTGGGAGTTATGTATAGAACATAAGAGGATTCTTGGATTTTAATTGATCTACATGGCAGGGTGGTTGCTTTTAGAAATATATACAAGGAATGATGATTCATCGTCTTTAATTAAGCGACAGCCTTGTGCCAGTATGATTTATCGTTGAAGACACATTCAGAGATTTGATACGGTTTAACCCAATATGTCGGACCATTATAACAGAAATTTATACTGTAGTGAAAACATCTTTACTCAGCACTTATGGTTTGTAGAAATACAAGTCCTACAGTTAAGTCTCCTTCGTACAAATTAAAGTGTCACATACAATCGTCCTGGTTTAGGTTGATGACTGTATATTAGTAGCGATTTCGCCCCGATAGACTTTTGATACTTCATACGGAGACGCCCCGTGGGGGAGCGGGTGGGCCATGGCCTGCAGAATACTCCATCTGCTTCCTCAGTCGATCGTAAGAGGCGAGAAAAGAGATTGCTTTCTGTTACCCTGGTGTTCCCAGAGCTAAAGGGTAACGTTAAGCAGATTTGTTTGTGATGTCCTGTATTTCTGTCCGTCGTCATATAAGTGAAATACCCTTGAGTACGACATTAAACACCAATCAAACAAACAAAACAAACTAAAGATGAACTGTGGGATTAACTCAAACACATTAACAAGAAACCAACGACATTAATCTTGATGTTTGAAATTAACAGTAGAGCTGAAAATCACTCACCTGGTTGGTTTTAGGAGAGTAGTTTTATTACCTAGAAGAGTGATTTCTTGTTAGTATAATGATAAATAAGACAATCTGCGAGAGCTGAAAACAGTGTACTTAACTCTTCAATTAGGTGAGCTTTAGGTGAGGGTGAGTGATCACTCTCCTCATGTGTGAAGCCTTGGGTTAACATTGTGTCAAGCAGTGTAAAACAAGGTAAAATGTGCCCTGGTCTCTTGTCAATAATGTGTAATGCTGATAATCTAATATTGTAACTGGAGCATGGATCATAACATTTGTTTTGCATCAAGAGGGATTTTTGTTTCCTGCTTAGCTAACATGTTAAAGTACTGGATTATATCAAAACAACTGGTGACAAACTGTTCATATTGTTGTATCCAAGATGACACCAGGGTTGATTCAGGTTCATTCAATCTCTGACTTTCAATTGTAATCAAGCTAATCAACCTGCTGACCATTCTTTGCTTCGCTGGTTTTGCCTATTCCCTCAAAGCTTTTTAGAAGGTGATTAGGAGGAAATTCCTGTTGCCCAGGTACTCTCTGAACAAAGGCAGGAGTTAGCCAGTTTAAATGATATATCTTGTATTGCTTGGCATCAGCATTAAACCCTAATCATAAACAAACTAACAAAACTGTTCTTGTCGCAGATGAAGACTATCAATATTTTTATCACAAGTGTTCGAGCTACATGTATGAAACAGCAACTAAAACATTTAATTACATGATAATCAAGACGTATAAAATTAGTAATATTAATCACTATATGCTTTATATTAACGGTTTGGGAGACCAGGCCTGTGCTGTTATCTTTTTCGTCATAACCGTAAAATCTGTCCTCTAAAATTTTGAAAGATAACCTAACATTTGCATATTCCCATTGTTTGTTGATATTTTACATACATAAATGTGCCTTTGTGAAAAAAAAAAAACAGCTAAATTGTTTTAAAGTACGACTTTCATTGATTATTGGATGACAATTTGTTGAAATCAGTGGCAAAATGCAAATTTAGACAAAGACTGCAAACAATTTGGGAAACTTATCAATCAGTCCCTCTAAATTAAGTTTGCATTTCCATGGGTAGGCCAGTTCTATCCTTTCTCCTCAAAAGCACAGGCCTGGGAAACCTTTTTTTTTAAAACGAACTAACCATCTGCATTCAAATTAACCAACATGATATTTTATCACAAAATATATACTGCGTATACATTTGCCTACATATAATTTATCCCTTATACACTCCTCAATGTTAACAGTTTGTGCACTAATGCTTTCTGTTGTCCTTTTGTGAGGGAACTTTGGTGAAATGTTGAATGGTTAAGGTTGCTGGTTGCTTTGAGTATGTTTTTGGATAAAGGGTGTCATGGTCCTGGTACCACAAATTGTTTTGCGTTATGTGTTGTTTTTTGCTGGGTTTTATTATCTCGTTATTTTAAATCACATTGGGGGCTTATACTGTTATACATTCACCAACCTTTCCTACATCTATCTTAGTTTTTATTGTGTGATCAGATTTAATTTAAGCTATAAATGATATGATTCTGCTTACAAGTGCTTTATGCAAAGGTACCCATAATTCACAGGAACCACAGCCTTGACTCATCACATCATTACCCCCCCAAAAATAAGAAGAGCAATAAAACCATCAATATGACATAAAAACAACAGAACTTTAATAGGTTCCACAGGACATTTGAGTGCGTTCTTAAAATGAGAGAGTTGATCAGTTTGTGTTGACATGTGTGTTGCCAGGCTGAACCAAGACAATACTATTGAGTATGAAATGGTGCGGCATCTCCATTTGTATTAATGAGACCCCAAAATAATGAACAACGATTGGAGGAAGCTTCTTAGAACATATTAATAGGCCTTCTGATTAAAGGTTTGCTGTCCTATGCTTTAACACCAATCACTCTCGTCAAATCAGAAGGCCCCTCTTTAACATTTTGTACATTTTAAAACCCTGTAAAACATGTTATATTGACTTATCTTTATATTTAACTCTATTAAATTGTTTACATACATGTATATACTTCCGGTGAAACTAATGAAGTGAAATATCTTAGATCTATTAGAAAGAGAATCTGCTGTGGCATGCATGATTGTGAATTAGCATTGTTGCCATTTGCTGCGCCTCATGCTGTGTTCTGTGGTTGGTCTTGTTTATAGATCAAGATGCTCAGGGTATATTCTATCATCTATTGCTGTAAGAGTGAAATCAGCTTAAATAACACCAACAAGCAAACAAATAAAGAATAAGCATACATGTATCAGAAAAATCCATTTGATTTTAGCATTCGTAAAATACTTGATTGATATTCTTTCAAAAGATACTTCGGTCTTGTTGGTCTGACAGGAACAGTGAGAAAGGACAATCCGCTCTTATGTAAGGAAAATATACTTCAGTACCATGTTTAACCACAAATAAACAGACAAAACCTTTATGTTTAGTGCACAATATTGCACTGTGAGTTTGATAGTAGTGCATTGTCTCGCTTATCTCTATTCAACCTTGCTCTACCAAAACCACCCTATACATGTACATGCAGGTTGTACATGGGTTGTCCATCATTATTTAAGTGAAATACCCTTAAGTGTAACATTTAACACCAATCAACAAACCTCATGTTGTACACTGAAGGCTGACTATACCATGAAATATTTGTATTAACCTAGAGAACCTAAAATTGGCATGTATTTATCAGGAAAGAATTGGTTGCATTTTGCCCAAGCCAAGGTTGTACACTTAATAGTATAAACAGACAAACATCATTAACATTTTGAAAATTATATAAGTTTATGTATACTTAACAGAATAGTTCTGATCGAATTTGGTGTGGTACATGCATATGTATAACAGTATATTAATATTTGGATTTTTAATTTTTTTTTTTTTTCATGTATGTCAACTTTTTATTCTCCAATGTTTATTTTATATATTTTTTTCTTCTTACAAATGTAGCAACAGAAAAACAAAGCCAGGAGAGTTACCTGATAAAGTTTATGTGACTAGAAGATCTGTTTTAACGTAAGTCTATATCCCCTGACATATTACCACTCTGACCAAGGGTGTTATGTTGTTAGCTTAGTTATTTCCTGATGAAAATCAAGGACCAGGAAAGCCTTATAGGTACTCTTTACAAGCTTTCTGTAACACAATATTTTTTTTTCCTTAGAAACATTGAGCTTCTCCAATATGAGTAGCAATCATCCATAAATCAAAAAGGCTTGCTTTAAAACATACTTTTGTGCACCTTTAAGCCAAATACTTTAAGATATAAAACTGTTTAAAGAATTTGTGTAATTATATAGTTTTAAGTCATGTAATTGCTACCAATCAAAAGACTAGGAAACATAGAAAAGGATTGAATCGTGACAGCCCTTACACAGTGCAAGCTTCCCATGCGACCTCACATCCTCCACTTGTACCTTTGTGGGAAGTATTATGAGATACAATATACTGGTGTAGAGTATGACATTAATCACCAGTCAAACAAACTAAGCAAGACACTGCTAAAAAAAATTGTGAGCAGCTATGTCGCTCTCCTGTGAGAGTTGTAGTGAAGGTTTGCTATCTAGACTCCATATGACCTACCTTCTATTTTGTAGAAGGCTGTGTGGTCTAGGTAGCTGCGTGGAATTGTTTGTTTTCGAACTCACCGAGCTAAAAAACTGGGGTTTTTTTTATAGAAATCTATCAAAACTTTCTCCTCTTTGAACCACTTAACCTCTGACAGTCTATGTATTATCTAATATGTATGTTTGCGTATTTCAGAGAGTTATTTGAGATCAGCCACATCAGAACTATTTACCATATATTCGTAGCCATCCTCATAGTATTCAGCCTCAACACAATTGTTTTTGATATTATAGAAAAAGGAAGGTAAGTGTTCTTGCAACTCTTTTACTTACTTTGTAATGCCAATTAAAAGTGTACATTCAATGGTCCTTGAAAAGCGTCCTGATTTTGTATTTTATTACATGTAGGTAAGTTATGGCCAGTGATGTTAAAAATGGCCGTTCATTCTCCCTGATCCAGCCAGACATGTCTCTTTTAGCAGGAGCCCGCGGTTGTGGCTCAGTGACTCAGTGGTAGCGAGTGCACTTCCTGTAACGAACGTGCTTCGATTTACCGTTCACGGGTTCGAGTCCGCCTTTCGACCATCAGGTAGATGAGCGAGCCACATGTTGTGGCTCCGGCAATCGCGGCCGTGGTTTTTATGAGGTTTCCTCCTGGTTTGCCACTGTAATAAGACAGTGTGAAGTGGACAATCCGTCGTCATATAAGTGAAATACCCTTGAGTACGACGTTAAACACCAATCAAACAAAC
>JARFOD010113161.1:0-15243 GCA_031763545.1 Mopalia muscosa
GACATGTAAGTGAGAGGGGTCTCTGTTTCTCTGATGACATGTAAGTGAGAGGGGTCTCTGTTTCTCTGATGACATGTAAGTGAGAGGGGTCTCTGTTTCTCTGATGACATGTAAGTGAGAGGGGTCTCTGTTTCTCTGATGACATGTTAGTGAGAGGGGTCTCTGTTTCTCTGTTGACATGTAAGTGAGAGGGGTCTCTGTTTCTCTGATGACATGTAAGTGAGAAGGTCCTCTGTTTCTCTGTTGACAAGTAAGTGGAAGGGACCTCTGTCTCTATGTGGATATGTATTAAGTGAGCGGGGCCTCTGTTCCTCTGTGGACAAGTACGAGAGAGGGGCCTATGCTCCTCTGTGGACATGTATGTGAGAAGGATTCCGTTTCTATGTTGACGTAAATGAGAGGGGTCTCTGCTCCTCTGTTTCATGTAGGTGAAACGGATGGCACACTCTTGTGGTAAGGTTTTTGGTTCGTCAATTGAGATAAATATTGGGTGCAGCCTCGGGCTGTGATAACCGGAGCCACTACGTGTGACTTGATGGTCGACTGGCGGACTCGAACCCACGGCCAAGCCACGGCCAAGTTATTGGGAAGCAGTTTCCTTTTGTTTTGATGTTTCTAGAGCTATAGGGGCAACACGAAACCGGTCTGTTAGTAATGTGTTTCTATAGCGTCCTGTGGTTCCCTTGACCCATTGGGTTGACACGTCGCCATTTGAGTGAAATAACCTTAAGAGTTCCTTGAAATCTCAATCAAACAAATAAAACAAAATACATATGGCTATATGTTGAAATGAGATTTTTATTTGAACCTAATGTCAGAACAATGGACTTCGACAGAATCATGACCGTTTTGTTAAAATTCGCATTTATTTTCATCACAATTATTTTCCTGCTGAAGTGTCAATTTTGACAAATATTTAATGGTTAAACATGATACTTTGATGGGATTCGTTTAAGACGTTTTTGAATATTAAAATAATCTGAGTTTATTTTTTTAATTTTAGTTTAAATATAAATCGATCAAACTAATGACATAATGACCTGGAATATTTGCTTTTCTTCTGAACGGATGCGCTACCCGTTAGAGTACACCTGTCCCCAATTTGAAGCCTTTATTCATACAAAAAATGTGTTTTATCCATATAGTGCTTGCATCAGTGCTGAATGGGTGTCTCCCAAACGCGGCACAGGAGAAGGAAAATACCCAAGTACAGTCTTTTCGACCGAATACTTATAGTGTTTAGACTAAGAGCATGTTTTAGATCTTCGCTTCTGGTCACGGCAGTCACGAAGGCATGTCGGAACTTCCTTCGGAACTTTCCGTAGCCTACCGGTACAGTATCCCGGAGGTGAATAGAAGCAAAAATATTACACGAAAACGTATAAAGTTAACCGCAAGATGTTTTGTGCGCATGCGTAGAAATAAACCAAAGTATCCCCCTGGTTTGTATTCAAAAAACACATCAAACAAAACCGTTTCTCGGATAAAACCACATTTAAACAAAATTATGTTCTTTTTTTATATATGATTTGTAAATAATACAAACTATGTCCTCTGTTAGTAATTTAATAATAATCTAGTTCCAATGACGTCATTGTATAATCACAAGAATAGCCGTCAGACATAAAGAATAGACACGTGGTTAAGTGAAACATCTGAAATGAGCCATTTATCGACCAAGATTATTTACAATACGGAAATGGCCGACAGGTGTTCCGACATGACACCAAGAAGGCGCCGGCCAGGTAATAACGCCAAATATTCCAGGGGACTACTGCTAAACAGATATTGTGATTTAGCACAATTGGGTGTATTGTTTAAAAGAATCGACATTTTTTGTTAACGTTGAGTTACGGTAAAATACTGGTTTTCAGCTGAATAGGAAAAATCTTTTCTTCATTATATTGGAAAAGCTAGAAGGGTCTGGTTCACGCGAGACTATACTTTTACCAGATTCACCATTGTGAAGTTCTTTTCAACTACACATTTGAGCCTCTTCTCGTTAGAGAGGTTGGAAACACTTGTTGTTTGTTTTGTGTTGTAAACCTTCTACTTTTTGTTATAAACATATGGTCCATTAACGGAAGAAAGTGCTATGATATTTGTATTTGTTGTTCACTCCTGGAATTACAGTATATAGGGATATGAAGCTCGGCCCTATCCTGGCCCAATCCACACAAAATCTGGTTCTTGGTATTGTTCTCATTCGTCCATCTCCGTAAAGAGTCCGGAAAACTGGTAAACTTGACAGTTGTCAATGCGCATGTGCATAACTATAGTGAAAGAGGGCTCATTGGAGACTCCCTCCTTCACAATGTTATTGTTGTTTTAAAGGTCCGCAAAAACATATACATATTTGTCATATACGGAATTTGAATATATAACAATAATCGATTAACTTCTCCTATTTCGATCGAAATGTTAATTTATCTGAATTGCCAATGAAACTAAACAATCATTCACATCTCTTTGACGGATTTGCATGGTTGACAAAGGGGTGAATGAAAACTGCCTTTGCGGTTTGGGATACCAAAAGAGTCTCTATCGCCTTCTTTTCCTTTAATCAGTTTATATGTAGTTAAGCCTTTTTATTTCTAAAGCATCTGTATAAGGGAAATATTAAAAAATGAAATCAAGTAATTTTCGATCAACAGACTGCCTTCTTCGCATGGAAACCGGTATAACATCTCGCCAGTGCCTGCGTTCCGCGAGAGAGTTCGTGATTTCATCGTTTATTCAAGGTCACAAGCCTGCTGCTACATATCCCTAACATGGATAATCCCAGTTCACACTAAGTCGATACTAACATGGGTTAATCAAAAGCCTTCTCGTCAATTAAATATCATCAGAAGTATATCAAGCAGATGTATGAAACTAGCCAATACCCAACAGCATTGGGACTTTCAATGGACATTCATAGTGCCATATGAGTCCTTGCACACGACATGTTTCGCGCAGGTTGAATGTCAAAATCCACTGACGCCTTATGGGTGAAATAAGTACAAAAAGTAGTACAACAAGAACGGAATCTATTTCCTAATATTTTGTTTGTATTATGGGTTGGTCGCATATTATCAGAAATGTATGCACTTTGCTTTATACAAAAAATCATTCTTCGAAACTACATGTTTTTTATAAGCAAGTTCACATTTAGTACAGGTAGCCAAATTACATAACTGTTTTACGGACTAAATATCCTTAATTAAGGTATATATCCTGTGATACGGTTTTCACGCGAATGGCTCACATACATTGATGCCCTGCTGGGCTGCCTAGTCCGTGGAAGTCCTCACAAGTATCCGAATTCCTCATAATGGCGGGGGTGAGGGGCGTGGTGAATGTCCTCGGTCTGTATTAGTGGACGAGACTAAGATAACCCTCGTCCGCTATGGCAGATGATCGTGCATTAATTCCCGCCAATATTTGGGGCGACATAGGCCACAGACCAGCAATTAAAAGAAGTGCCAAAAAATGGTCTGGGTGCTTCTTTGAGTCAATATCTCGACGTAGGACGTAGAATTGATTATATCTTAGTATGGTACAACAGTTGTCTTAGTCCCGTCCACCATAGAAACTCTCGAGAGAATATGATGTGGAGTCTTTGCTCGGTTGCTTTCATTCACCTGTACTGCCATGTATTGCCTGTCAAACAATCAGGCTGCCTTCAACCAGAGGCCCGTTCTTTCATGTACTGTCTGTGACACAATCATACTGCCTTTATCCAGAGGCCCGTACTGCCTTGTACTGTCTGAGATACAATCATACTGCCTTTAGCCAGAGGGCCGTACTGTCCTGTACTGTCTGAGATTCAATCATATTGCCTTTAGCCAGATGCCCTTACTCTCATATACTGGCTGTGATACAATCATACTGTCTGTAGCCAGAGACACGTACTACCATGTACTGTCTGAGATACAAACATACTGCATTAAGCCAGATACCCGTACTGGCATGTGCTGTCTGAGATAATCACACTGCCTTGGGGCAGAGACCCATACTGTCTTGTACTGTTTGTAATACAATCATACTGTATTTAGCCAGATGCCGTTACTGCCATGTACTGTCTGTGATACAATCATACTGACTTTAGCCAGAGGCCCGTACTGTCATGTACTGCCGGAGATAATATGATACTGCCTTAAGCCAGAGGCCCGTACTGTCATGTACTGTCTGAGATACAATCATACTACATTTAACCAGATACCCATACTGTCATGTACTGTCTGAGATAAAATCATACTGCATTGAGCCAGAGGCCCTTACTGTCATGTTCTACATTTGATACTATCATACTGTCATTAGCAAGAGACGCGAATTGTCATGTACTGCCTGTGATACAATCATACTACCTTTAGCCAGAAACCCGTAGTGGCATGTACTGTCTGAGACAATCACACTGCCTTTAGCTACCATATACTGTATGTGAAACAATCATACTGCCTTTAGCCAGGGGCCCTTAATGACTTATACTGCCTGTAATACAATCAAACTGCATTTAATCAGATGCCGGTACTGTTTTGTGCTGCCTGCAATACAATCATGCTGCCTTTAGCCGTAGGCCTTTACTGCCATATACTGTATGTGATACAATCATACTGCCTATAGCCACTTGTACTGCTTGTGATACAATCATATTGTCATTAACCAGAGGCCCTTACTGTCTTGTACTGCTTATGATACAATCATACTGCATTTAGCCAGAGGCCTGTACTGTCTGTGATACAATCATACTGCCAGTAACAGCTAGAACCCGTACTGTCATTTACTGTCTGTGATAAAATCATCTTGCCTCAAACCAGAGACCCAAGCTGCCATGTCAAGATTTCCAGTCAAATGTTCACCGTTTCTATAAAGCACAAGATCTTAAATTCACTTGTTCAGTATGTCCGCAATACCTAAATCAGACGAATAGATTGTCCCCAAAATGTTCTCACAGAGAAGGGCTTTTTTAACAACACATAGTCTACATTGCAGAAACAGATGTACTGGCGTACAAACAGTCAAGCACAAAAAACGGTGGATATAACAAATTCTGATTGAATCAGTTTGAAATTCACCTTTTATTTGTACACGCGAAACATTACTTTACCCTCAAACTCCCGTCTCAATGGGGTTTCAAAATATTTATTTCCCGACCAATTTAGAATGACACGGTAAAATATAGCTTAATGGTCGTAGATACATTTCTCCGTATCGTTAATTAATAAAACTAATTGATATAAAGTACGTTCTATGCGGATTTGAAACCGAAAACAGTTACAATTACAACGATAGTATCACACAATCTCAACGTTTTTTGCATTGCTATGTCAAGACTAATGTTTTGTATTGAAATATCTTGTTCTTATTCTTGCGAGAATAAGATCTACATGTTGCCAGAAGTACTGCTTCCACACACTGTATGGTAAAATATACCCACATGCATTATGACAGCCACAATACTGGTCATTATTCATTTTAATCACTAATCTGGGGATGAAACCAGGGATTAACATTAATATTTGATCAAATGTAATCTCAGATTCTTTGATTCATGTTCTATTTCTTTGACTTAATCAACTGTCCATTGTAAACCTTATTTCCAAAAAAAGCTTCACGAGATAATGGCAGAGCTTTGAAGGAATTATAGATGTACATTTGTACTCGGCTACAGTTATTTTGTTATCAAAAGGTGAACACAAGTTAAAAAGTCTAGCAGCCCACTTCAACCATCTTCCCGAGACAATGCGGAAAAATAGATCGCCGTATTTAGCCTTTCTTTCTTTCTTACCTTGCCTCCTTAGACGGTAAAACCTGGGTTAACTAGAGCACAATAACTACATCCGGATGACCTTTCAGAGTTTGGCTTTCTTAGAATAAGAAGGGGCGGGGTAAACACAGGATGACTATAAAGCTATACATTTACTATACATGTACGATCTTAGTCCCATTAATGATATCTGACGTCATCACAGACACGTTAATTGACGATGACGTGAGGCTTGTTTGTTGTCTACTTTGATGTGTAAACGACTTTCTGATTGGCTGCGTCTTTCTACAATAGTCCAACTAAACTTTCCGCCTTGTTTTTGCTTCGAATTACAGCCAGGGTTCTAATGTGGAAGTCTTGACTTACACATTTTTGCCCTTGCAACTTTCACAGTCTTCTGCAATTATTTAGTTGTGTATCAGAAAAACTGTACAGAATTGACTATTTCCAGACAAATACACATACATTCTGTATCCATCAAGTACCATCTAGCTTTTTACCGCAGATTGGGAACTTTGGGATAAACACGCACAATTACTGTCTTATCAGGAAGTGACAAAGGTGCTCTCCCTTTATTATAAGTCAAAGGTGCATACAAATGTGAAAATGGGTTATGTAGGTCAACATAAAATTGAACAATTTTATTGATTTAAAAATAATTAAGCTAGTAAGTATCTTTATAATTTGTTTGTTTGTTTGATTGGCTGGTATCTTTAAAAAGTCAGTTGGATTAATGTACAGCTGAATGGCATCAAAGCATAGTCCCTGTGTATGTATACAGTTGTAATTTGTCTTGCTTCGACCGCACAATTCACGCTGTATTAACGAATATCACTACATTTACACATTCAAAATTGCATTAGGTTTATGACATAGCGGACTGTACGTAAGGCATGGGGGTAAGATAGAGACGGTTTCTAATCAAATGATACACATACTTATAAATACGTCGTAGGCAGAACCGGATAATAACCAAAACAGGCCCTAAGTTCTTACAATGTTTGGTGCACTGTATATGTGTAATTTAAAATATAATCAACAAAAAACCATAGAATAAATTTTTAAAAAAGCAAATTAATTTTCAAAATGAGTGTGTTATCGCCAAATTATAATTGAAATACCCTGAATGTGGCGTGAAACAATAATCAATCAATCAACCAATCAATCAAAATAAACAAAACATATAAGAAAATAGAAAATAATGTATATTTTCGTATCTTTGGCTTCCCCCTTTGTCTTGATACCCTTAGCACGTGCTTATTTTGATTAATGGTTAATCGATCCGTGGTGGTAAGATATAAAACATCCAACCAACCCTACACATACAACAGGTGTTAAAATCTTATGAACAATAGCTACTTATCTGCGTGCTCAATTTCCCACAAACATTACAGTAGGCCCTTCATATTTGCATCGAAATGATTCACGAATTTTTGCCACTTGACTAATAGACCAGAGATTAATAAAGATGATACATTTATCAATGCTCTGAAGCATAAGCCCTTCGAGATAATTTTCCGTTAATAAATAATGGACGTCACAGTGTGGACAGGCGGTCCGCCAGATTCAATGAGCTTAGCCGGAAATACGAGTAGCTGTGTGTGATGACAAAGATGAAGGTCATCGCCTCCATCCCTATGGTTTTATTCTTGCTCTCAGTGTGACACGCTTAATAATGCCACTCTTCTATATTTAGCTGATGAAGGTTAACGGGCTAGAAAATTTCCTCAATAAGCCAGAACGACGCAATACAGTTTTATTATTTATTTATTGCCTATAAAGTTTACGTCGACTTACACCCCCGCTAATCCTTTGCTAGTCGGGAATTTCGGTTCTTTGACTTAAAAATAGCTAGCTGTAAATGCCCACTAGGGTTAATAAAATGCTGCGTTTTTTTCTGACAAAACTGTTTAAAATAATTGCTTACAACTGTTGAAATGTTGTTTTAATTTTTGAGAAATGGACAAAAAGCCATTTAAAATTGAAAAAAGAAGAAGCATTCAATTGGTCAGATACTTGTTGACGTACCCAGCCGACTACGTAGCTGCAACGTTGCATACAGGCTATACATTGGTAACGTTGGAGAGGAACCAAAAATCAACGTTACTGCAACGTAAATTTGCGATGAAATTTGTTTGTTAGATTGGACCAGTTTATACAATCTAAAACGTTGTCAAAGCGAGACAGGAAACGTTGTAGTTTAACGTTGTGACAACACAAATTGACTACGTTGTGACTTCATTGTGAATTGGTAGCGTTTTGTAAAACTTAATAACTATGTTATCAAAGCGTTAAATGATGCAACAACAATATTACAGCGTAGCTATTACGTTTCTGTTTCGTTGCTGTGTTGTGGTTGTATTCAAAGTTTGTGGCAACATAACTGTAGTCCACAAAATTCCGATGCAACAACGTTACACGACAACAAGAAAACGTTGTCGCAGCGGCGGGAATATCTTAATAAGTATGATATCTATTAATTTAAACACACATTATTTTCTTTATGATTTAACACAATTAGCTGTAATTAATACCACAACAGGCCGAAAGGTGTTCCTTTTAAATTGATATAGTTTCGTACACTCTTAGAAAAATATGGCTATAGAGGAGTCAATTAAGCTCCTTCGGTTATGACTCTGGTGGAAAATTTTATGGTTCTGTAGGGAACCCTCACAGCAACTGTTCTAAGCATTTCTCCCTTATTATTATTATTTCAAATAACCCTTTACTTAAATATAACATAAACAGTGTCATCATGTATTACAATATTTAACAATTTGACCAGTTTATTTATCTTTATATCCGTTGGCTTGGCTGGCTGATCACTCTTTAGTCTGAGTAGTGACTGGCTTGTGATGGATAAAAAATCATACAATCGATCTCACAAATATAGGGAGATTCAGAAGTTTCCAGATATAATTTAAGAATAACATCACATAGAAGACTCCGGAAAATCCCAATGAACATTTTTCAAAACAATACGATCAGTGGCAGGGAAGCAAACTGCTAAAATGCTGCTTGTTTACATTTAAAAATACACAAATCTATTTACAGCACATGGCTTAAATCATTAAAAACACTTGAAATAAACATGTATAGGACGCATATATATTTCGTTCATCGAAGGAAATGTTGTTCATCTAACGTCTCGTCAGTCATGTTCTATATGCGAAGCGTTGATTATCTATGAGTAAGTATACAGGTTAAGTGATTTAATCAGGCCTTGCCACGGAATCCCTTACGGGATGGATTATTTCAGAAATGGCTACGCCTATATCTTTCGTTCATCGAAGAGTTTGATGTTCACCATGTCTTATTTTAAAGCGTCAATTACTTATATTAAGTTGTACGTAGATTAGAAATTTAATCAGGCATTAATTACCCTTTATATCTTCATGTTTACAGGTGTACTTACTGCAGCTATCGGACGCCACAGCCAGCTGTCAGGTAAACATTAATAATTCTCACTTATCTTCAATCTGTCCGGATAAAAACCGATTCGTAATTGCCCAGGTAATCGGTCGGACCAAAACGTTATCAAGTTATTAATCTCCTCGTTAATAACCAAATACCTTATCCACTACGAACCTGTGTTAAGTGGACATATAAGTGAAATACCCTTGAGTACGACGTTAAACCCCAATCAAACAAACAAACAATCTAGCAACGTATCGTCTTTTGAAAAGCTGACCCGAGTCTTGTCCTATAATCTATATCACGTCAACCTAACACGTTATATGAACAAATCAATGTCACCGGGCAATCTAATACGTTAATCTAACACGCCGATGTATAACACACCAATATAACTAGTTAATCAAACGAGTCAATATAACCCGTCAGTCTCAAATGTTAATCAATAACGTGTCAGACTAGGAAGTTAATCGAAAAAGTCAATATCGCAAGTGAATCTAGCACATCATGCAGACAAAAACGTCAATCTATAACACGTCAATCTAATAAGTCAATCGTTCGTCTAAATAACATGGCAATATAAAACGCGAGTATTACACCAATAGTTTTCAATTCTTTTTGACCTTTTGAATAAAATAATTAGACACATAGTTATATTAATTCCAACTGTTTTCCTTTTCCGCTGCATTTCAGGATCTACTTTGTCCCCCAGGAAAGACGTGTCAGATGAAGCACGTGATGTGTGTTCGAGCACCTTGTGACCCAATACCTGTCTGTGAAGGTAACGGCCACACCATCCACAGCTTCTGTTATGCTCCACTGTTTTGTCTTTAAGAATGAGGCATACATTCATTTAAAACTGTGAAAAGTGCCAATCTATCTATAAATGCTACAAGATCATGTAAAAAGTGTATCGTCTTCTCCTTTCATTTTTTGTTCTCTTATGGCAGCCTATTCCGTGGATATAGTTTACAGAACCTACAGGGTTGACCTTTGCTTTCTTCAATATCCTTTGACCTCTGCTATATTCACCATCCTTTATTCTTTGCTATATTTAACATTCTTTGACATCAGTTGTATTCATCATCCTTTGTCCTGTGTTGTATTTACTGGGGGTATTCCAGATGATGGCTACATAGAGAATCCAATATAATAGACCAGAATGTAGAATATAATATAAAATACAGGTAATGGATTCAGTATTCAGAGTTGCATGTATTTATTTCAATATCCGTTGATCTCTGTTGTCGAAATCGCCTTTTAACCTCTGTTTGTTTCTGTCAGTTTCACCGATTTACGAAAATCAGTTTCAGTCAGGCGCAGTTAGTTAAGGGCATTAACCGAAAATGTCGATTTGGCGCGTAGATCGTAAATGTCCACTTTCATTAGACTTCTGTCAGTTTAGGGAGGTTTCATGATGATCTTCGCTCAGATTCGGATTTGTCGAAATATTGTCTTTACTTGTTTTCTGATCAGATATTCTTTTTTCTACCGATCTTTGCTGCAGTTTATTGATTTTTGCTGTTATTAGCAATATGCTTTTCGTTGCTTTCTGCTGTTGTTTTAAACAATCTATATTACTGGTGGATGCTGTCCTTAACACATTCTTCTCTGTTGATCTTTATTGTCTTTAACATATAATTCAGTTACAATCTTTGCTGTCCTTTACATATTCTTCTTGTTTCATCGTTGCTGTTGATTAATGCAATCTTTTCTCTTGATCTCTGCTGTTATTGAAAACCAGTTGTTCCACTGGTATATCTAGTATAATTCAAAATCAGTGTAATTAAGAATACAGAGAGCGTCATATGTGCTCGTCTTTTGGACTCTTTTTTTCTATTCATCATCATCCAAAGTGAGTAAAATGGTCAACAAATAATAATCAACAAACAGTAAAAAAAAAATTAAAAATAGGTCAAACATATCAATCAAACACTACCGATTCATTTTTGGTTAGGCCCTCCGGCTAAGGGCAGTTTGTTTGCAGAGTAGCAATGCTGCGTTTACTGTGCGCTAAAGGAAAATTAGCTTTCCAAGATTATGGAAACGCTTGAGATCTAGAGCTGTGCCAGTGTCAATAACTGTTGGAATACACCCCGTCATAGAAGTGAAATACTCTTTTGCACGGCGTAAAACCCTAATCAGTCAATCAGTCATTTTTGGTTCGTACAAAGTCTGTGTTGCATAATCAACAGGGTTGCTCTTAATAAAGTTCAAACCAATAGAGGCACTGAATAATTAAGGTAGTGTTTAGTCATTACAGTAACAGTAGAGGGTTCTGTATTAAAAATGTTGTCTGGTTGTCTGACAACGACAATGGGTCTTTAATCTAAAAGAAGTTAATTTAATGGGAGATGTGATTAAAAACTTTACAATGGCTGTGACCATTGTTATGTTCAGCTTCTTTGGTTTTAAGACATATATCTGTTTTACTAACATAATCTGATGAACAACCTGGGCATTTAAATCTATCAATTGTATATATAAAGTAACTAACTTTAGTTGTTTGACATTAGATAGTAAAAAGAACAGGCGTATTTATCAGTTTATGTACATAGATATTTTTTTTAAATTGTCACCATGTTTTTCCCATGTAAGAACTGGGGTTAAAATGTACAGGGATATGTAACAACAAGCTTTAATCTTGAATTGCCGATGAAATTACGAATTCTTTTTTTATTGAACAACTAGGCCTAAATGCTACCTACTTCAAATGCTGGGATTACGTTGAGAGGAAGCACTCGATTACCAGCTTGTAATTAGGCCTGCGGTTGGGTTTTGTTGGTTATTGATGTAGAGCGAGTGGTCGGGCAATTGACTCCGTCCCACACATGATCAGCATGCCACGGCTGACACTTTACTGCTTACAAACGGTCTTTACAAAATCCAATAATAAAACCTTTTTCACTTTACAGTGCCTTGACCAACTGTGCTAAATGAAAATATCGTCCGAGCAAAATCGCCATTGTGCAATTGTAAAACACAATCTAGCCAGCACACCTACGCTATTCGCAGTGTATTCTCTTCTAAATACCTTGACGCTCGTTACCTGTGTATCTTACTGGCTTTAAGGTCACAGTTTACCAAAGCATTATATTATTTTCGAGTTGTGTGAAAAAGTATAAAGAAAATAACCTACTCCCATGAAGACAACATCAAAGCTAGGCATGTAGGTGACATCGGCGTGGGAAGGAATCGCGAGTGCGCTGTAAACGCTTGACATGTTCAAAGTCTTGCGCGATCTCTTGGGCTCAAAACGGACAAAAGATTTTGTTTTTTAAAATTAAACATTCACAGTTTATTGCAGAAAGAAAATTCATCGAAATTCTTATTACAAATAATTGAATATAAGTCTTTTCAGACACTTCAGAATTGTTCTGATGCATCATAGAAAGTTCATCGTAGAGATTGCGAATTCCCTGCCTTTGAAAGTGGACAGTGTGGCCATCAAAAGAATGGTGTAATATTTCAATTTACAATCAGTTTAAAAGCTACTACTAGATCTTCAGCCAATTTAATATTTGACTAGACCCTAATCAAGTATCACTGGAATGGCCAGATAGCCAGACGAATTGAACCTGGGATAACAATATACAGGAATATGAAGCTTGGTCTAACCAGGCCAATCCACATAAAATCATGTACTCGGTATTGTTGTGAGCGTTCGGAAAACTGGTGAGCTTGGTAGTTTCTGATGCGCATGTACATTACTATGAAAATAGTAGCTCATAAGAGTCTTCCTCCTTCAGATTTTTTTGGGTTGTTTTAAAGGTCCGCAAAAACAGATAAATATTTGACATAATTATACAGAAGTGAATATATAAGAACGAGTATTAACTTCTCCTATATTGATATTCAAAGTGAAAAAGACGAAAAAACAAGTATAATTGAATCCATTTACGCCACCAATAACTTGGTCAAAAATAAACCAAAAATACTCAAATATACTATTTTCTTGTTTTTCGCAGTTTTTGCAGTCTATAAAATAATCCAAATATTAATTTATCAGAATTGTGAATGAAACTTGACGTGCATTAACATCTCTTTGGCGGATTTACATGGTTGACAAGGAGGTAAATGAAAAACTGCCGTAGCCGTTTGAGACACCAAAAGAGTCTTGATCGCCTTCTCTTCCTTCAATCAGCCTGATTTTTATCCATGGTAGTTTTTTTGACCCAAATGCCCTTTCTTCGAGTTATAATTAGACTTTCTATGGAATGAAAGATAGTTGTTTATATGTACTTAAGTCTTTTTTATTTCTGAAAGCATCTGTAAAATGGAAATATTAAAGCGTGAAATCAAGTAAGTTTCGTTCAACGCTACTGTCTTCTTCGCTTGCAAACCGGTATAGCACAGGCATCTCGCCATTTCCCGCGCTCCGAGAGTTCGCTCGTGATTTCATCGGCAATTCGAGGTTAAAGCCTGTTATTACATATTCCTATATATATATTGTAATCCCAGATTGAACAAGTATAAACTAAATGACATCTCTTAAAATAAGCTGTGACTGAACAAGAATCTTTTGTTTAATTTTCTCGTCTTTTTCAGCACCTGATGCTAAGCCTGGAACCTGCCCACGTGTACATTTAGATGACTTAGGGGTGTGTACTAATTCCTGTCAATCAGACCTCCATTGTCCAGGTAGTGAGAAATGCTGTTCGAATGGGTGTGGCAAGATCTGTAGAGAACCAATCATGGCCAGTGAGTATACGTCAATCAAATTATATTTCAAAAGATCCTATTGGCAAGGAATTGTAAGATTGAATAAATGTAGAGAAACTGTATAGCCATGTTGGAACATCCTTCAACACTTTCCATACCGGTACAGTTTTCTTGAAGGTTAATGGAAGCAATACTATTACACTCAAACGTGTGGTATTTACCGCCTGATGTTTTGTGCGCATACGTGGAAATAACCCGAAGTACTACACGGATTTGTATTAACAAAAACACATCAATTAAGCCTGTTTCTCGCTTAAAATCTTATGTAAACAAAACACTGCTCCTTTTTGTGTATGAAACGCTGCAAATGATTAAAATTCGTCTGTGGTAAGTATTGTAATAATGATGTAGCTCCAATAACGTCATCATATCAGAGATTCGTATTGGTTCCAAAATTCCGATGCATTATTTACGACTGCCCAGGAATGTTATGTAACGGGTGACATGTAAATATATTTACAATGATCAGAAATAAAAACAGAATCCATGTGCTAAATCTTCGGTCTGTATTTCCATGTAGTAATAATCGATAACCTATATGTTATTTTATGTAAATCTTTCGAAACTGTTACGTATATCGTTTGTATTACCAACTCTCTATTATTTTTATGTAGATCTGTTGGGTTGATATTAATTAAAATTCCCTAAACTATACTGTATATTATAGCCCGGAAATGGTGTAGCATATCACTCTGCACCTCGTGAAAATACTGGTTTTCTCTTTCATTGTTGGTATATAGGGCCTACATGATATATATTGAATAAATGATACTGTATAGGCCTATTGAGCTGGAATGCCGTCGTCATGTGGCCCTCTATCTAAGGACAGTTTCTTTTTAAGAGTAGCATTGCTGTCTTTACTTAGCACAGGTGGAAAATTAACTTTCCAATATAATGGAAAGTTAGAAATGCTTTACTTCTTGTTTGTGCTACTTGGAATACACCTCCGTCATATAAGCGAAATACCCTTTGCACGGCTTAAAATACACTCTTCAAAAAAAGAAACGCAAATGAGAATTTCAGAGTTGACATATATGTTATTCAATTGAATTGAACTTGTAATGTCATCAATGTACATATATGAAATTCGGCTCAATGACATTGGTGTATGGAACATCCGTCTAGAGATTTACAGTCCCATCTGCCTACACAACTGTCCATCAGTCAATACCTTGTGTGACCACCCCTTGCAGCTAGAACTGCGCGACATCGCCTGGGCATGGAACGAATCAATCGTTGGGTGTTCCTCTGTGGAATTATTCCTCACTCTTTCTTCAACACGTGGAACAGCTGATCAAGGGTCACTGGTTGATTTTGGCGCTGACGCACTCGTCTATCGATTTGGTCCCACAGATGCT
>JARFOD010113172.1:0-29493 GCA_031763545.1 Mopalia muscosa
CATACATACATACATACATACATACATACATACATACATACATACATACATACATACATACATACATACATACATGTTCGTGGTTTCTATGCTCGAGAGCCATAATTTTAGCTGGAAGCATGGCCGTAATTGGACAATATTGATTGATATATAAAAGCTATCACCTCATGTTCACCGTCTTCACAAACTCCGTTTTTCAACAAATTTCAGAATCCGGGTTAGATATGATTTTTATGGTGTCCTCTAGAAAGTGAATATCAACTGTTCACTTCATAAAATATACCAAAATAAATTCCTTGCTTTCAGCTTTCGTACCTGAGTCACTGTCATATCAGAGGGGTATTGAATGTCCGCTACCAATTTCGCGGCCTGCAGTAAGAATCGGATCACCATTTGGTTAAAGCCGTGCTAGCCCATGACCTGAGTTCGTATCCCGGTGGAGGCAAGTAAAACTCTATTCCGCTACTTAAAACATATTATAATGCATTACAACACCGAGAGGTTCTAATGTACAACGGTAATAGACTCGCGGTCGTGGTTCAATGGCTTATAGTTTGTCAGCCTACTGTCTGCCTCTCCGTGTCGGTCTCTGATATATAGGGCGCCATACGACCGTTAATTTCAGTTTTCCTTTTTAAAATCTTTTTTTTTAAATTTATATTCCACTCAGAAATCTTTGCGCATATCGCCTGCTACGATAATCGCCATTTTGCGCTAACATTTACCCGTATTATTCGGTATGTCAAGCCAGCGTTGTGTAATGATCAACAGATTTACGTCGGTCTTGGGTTTTCAACATAATGTACCTCTGAATTAAACTTGCATATTTTTGTTATTTTGTTCAGACTCTAGTTCAGTAATGGAACACACGGCCATCAGAGTTAGGCAACAAATTTGGCTCAGAAAATTTTGCAAGAAAAAGTTCAGGAAAAAAACCCCCAAAACATCGGGCACCACATTTTCATAAATTCATAGAACGAAAATACGCCACGTTAACCTCCTAAATTTGAACAAATTTAAATCAGAAATGGTTGAGACATAGTCAGAAACCAAATGTTCATAACGAGAATCTGTCCAAGACTAAAAAGTGTTATAAAAAGAAAGAAATTGTAAATAGTCACTTTCCAAAAGACACAAAAACATCATTGAAGAGCCATGTGTACTAGACTCATCAAAAAGCTATCTAAGGGAATATGTGTCTGTGTATGTTAAATAGAATTCCTGCGATTAAGTTTTCACGCATATTCATAGAGCGGGAAAGTCGAATAATGAGATTCTCGGAGGTTGACATCTTCAAGCATATATGCATGTGAATGTGCCCGTTGTGCGCAGCTAGGATATGTCTGACTGTTGTACTTAAGGACTAGTGGCCGGAAATCGAACTTGTAATATGTCCCATCGCGTCGAACTACTGGACTGTAAGTATTGTGTTAACGTCGGGATACTGGGTTGCAAGACAAGTGGGATGATGGACATTGGGTATACATGTAAGACTACTGCTACCCACCTCCGTTGGGCAACGCGGTAAACAGCAAGGAATTCCATAAAATGGTTCTATGTTAACATAACCTCTGGCTGTTTCGTTCACCATTCATACCAAAGATAATTCCGAATCTCATTTCCCAAACACAACATTAACATGCATGTATTTTCAGAGTATAAGTTCCGGCATACCAAGCAGTACTACGTAAAAATGTCGTGATCTGCTTTACCCACTGAGGGTCATTGGTTGACCTTACATGGGAATACGGAAACAGAATTACCATTCACCTATAGGTGTTCGTCTGTCTGTAGACATCAACTGTCACATGTTGCAAACAATCGATATGTACATCTTCCAGTAAAAGAAACTGCATTCCAATACGGCTAGCCCAACTAAGGATGGTAGAATTAATCAAGTCTTGTACTGACAGTTTTTAACCACCCAACCCCCCTCCGAAGACCCCCCACCCCCTGTCCCTCGAACACGGAAACACAAAACGTACACCCCACGCCAAACATAATTGTTGGGACTTTGCATCATTAGATTCCTAACTGCGATCCAGCTTTAACAAAATACCCACTTCAACATATTCTAAGTAGAGCCTAAAAAATACATTTTTACAACGCTAAAGAATTCAAATGGGTTCGTTATTCCCGCAAATCTTTTGGGGTCAGACTAATTAATCGATTGACAAGTGGATGCTCCAACTATCCTTAATTTCAGTTGTTCTAGGGGGTTGTACTATAACTGAAGAGCCAGACCAACGCAAATATTTAGGAGAAAGTTTCCTCCTGCTCCAATGCTAAGTAACATGCTCTGACAGTCCGACTCTAGATTGATAAACAATTGGTCAGGTACATAGATTGGTTAGTGTTTAACGTCCTACTCAGTTCTGATTAGAATTCACTATGTGTTTCTTCTGTATAAAAATTAGTATTACTTCAGTGCTTCGCGCAGACGGCGTGACATACCGTCTAAACCAGAGGAAAGGCATAAAGCTGATAAGATCATACATCAGCTTGTTGTATAACATCGGCTTACATTTACGCCGGAAGACTATTCAGTGCAAACATTTACAAACCTAAACGCAGATCGACATGACTGATTTTGATCTGGGCGTTCCATGGATCGGCTTTTCGGAGATTCTCGGAAAGTACCTGCAACTGAGTGAAACCGACGACAACTTATTTCCGAGTACATAGATCGGCGATATTGACTGCTCTATTCAAAATGGCAGCGCCAGTGTTATGGTATGGGGAGAGTAAGATTCTATTTGAAAGAAAGTTATCTGTATTTAACGTCATTTCCATTGAGTAAAATCGCAAATAACAACAAGGTTGATATATTGTTCCGTTCTTCTTTGTTAAAAGTGGATTACCAAGCATTAGGTTGACATGCTGCCATGGTGTCCAGA
This sequence comes from Mopalia muscosa, assembly GCA_031763545.1. NCBI lineage: Eukaryota > Metazoa > Mollusca > Polyplacophora > Chitonida > Mopaliidae > Mopalia > Mopalia muscosa. Next base: position 2,898 of record JARFOD010113172.1, read on the forward strand.
GCTACTCGCTTATACTTTGTTGTTTGTTTGATTGGGGTTTAACGTCGTACTCAAGGGTATTTCACTCATATGGCGACAGATTGTCCACTTCACACTGCAACTTGCCTCGTTACGCTGGAAAACCAGAAGAAACTTCGTAAAAACCACAGTTGCGAATTCCGCGCAATACCTGTGACTCGCTCATTTACCTGATGGTCGACAGACGCTCGATACAGGAGGTACATCGAAGCAGGATTAGGAAGCGTACACGGTACCACTAAGCCACGGCCGCGGACCGCTTATGCTTGTGCCGTTAAGAAAACAGGTTCGACGATTTGTCCAAAAGACAGGGCTTTCTCCATTAGTCGTCATTGTATTTGCACGCTATCACACAATGCGTTACGGATCACCTTTAGATGCAAAAAGCGCGTCGATCGGTGATAGACTTCCACTTGATTAATAATTCGTCATATTACCTACAGGACTTACGTATAGACCGCTTGGTCTATACTAAGACCATTTGAATGTATTGATTTTGGGTCAATACCGAAATTGTTACGCCGTTGCCAGACAAAAAACAAATAACAGCGGGACTATGCTATGATGTATAATGTTCATCTGTAGATCAAGGCAATTCCTTTTTTAAACATACTTACAAATTTATTTGTTCTTAAATTAAAATAAATGTTCCGTTTTATGTTTTCAAATTTTCAAATGTTTATAGCAGCTGTACTTTTTTAAGTGTGACTAAAAATAGAGCACGGCCTCGTGACTTCCTGGTATGAAAGTGGTTGAGCAAAGTTGTATGTCTGCGTTGAAAAGCTATATCATACTTGAAAGTTACAAAATGGCTCACAGCAACTCGCTAAAAAATGTTGATTATTTGCACGAGCGTGTAGATCGACACGATTCTGTATTCCATAAGTTGCTGCCAGTTCCAACGATTTTCATTTAGCGACGACCATTTCCCAAAACTGACTGAAACAGCAGTCAGTTTCAGTGTCGATCTACGCCTAACTTTACACACACTGAAAATCATAGTAAAGGGGTGTAATGTGCTTTATATCGAGGCTACAAACAGTGCAGCCACAATTATCACAGCAAAGAGCAGTAAGTGGCACATTAATAGATAAAAACTTTATGACATATTCCTACATTTTAATATCTGATAGAAACGGCTATAATTTACTTCAGCACTTCATTACGGCATAGAAAAAGTAGGTTATTAGAAAACAAAGACTTCAATTTGGATACATCCGATTTGTTATTTATCGGCTTTTGGCAGTTAATATCTGGCGGTTTATTGAACAAAATTCCCTGCTCAAAGGCGAACTGAATTAATTATCGCCCGTTATTAAAAAGAACTGCCTCTATATCATGGAACAGAATCTCTATATTTAGATCATTCATACCGTGTCTTACTGCAATTATTTCCACTGCATAAACTATGGTCTCCTATTAGTGACGTCTTTTGGGATTGATAGCTCACACTTCACTACGTCCGTATCAATGCCTTACAATAATTCCATTCTATAACACTGATTATACATTGAAATGGCACTGAACATTAGTTATTATGAAGCCGGACCATATCCGATATATATAATTGTGTTTATGAGATGATACGGCTAGTGTCTAGGTAAGCCATGTATTGTGGTCGCCTATTTTTGTCCATATATGAAGACGCATTCAAGTATCCTAATCCGATCAAATCAAATTGACACCTTCGGTGCCTTTCGTGGGATTCTTGGTTTTTATTTCAAGGGTACAATGTATGATTGCTTAATCAGGATGAACAATTAAATTGTTATCACCCAACTGCTTATCGGCAAATCAATGGGTAATCAAGTAACCAATCAATCAATACGTCAATCGAGTAATACATCAAACAATCAATCAATGGCCCGCCGATCCATCCGCCCGTCCGTCCGTCCGTCCGTCCGTCCGTCCATCCATCCATCCATCCATCCATCCATCTATCCATCCATCCATCCATCCATTCATCCATTTTGTTAATTGATTGACTTATACTGACTGGTTGATAAAGTTAATTGGTTTATTGGGAGATTATTTCATATAACGAACAGCACTCCATCCATCCATCCATCCATCCATCCATCCATCCATTCATCCATCTATCCCATCCATCCATCCATCCATTTAGTTAATTTATTGACCTATACTGACTGGTTGATAAAGTTAATTGGTTTATTGGGGAATTATTTCATATAACGAACAGCACCCGAAGAAGAGAAATGCAACAAACCGCTAAGATCAGCTGTTAGTGTAAACAAAATGGAAAATGACTAGAGCTAAATATTTTTAAAGATTATTTCAACAAATATCTTCAAAGTTATCTCAAGTGCCATATTTTAATTAATGGTTGTTTGTTTGATTTGGGCTTTGTACGTATTGAAGGGTATTTCGCCTATATGAGGACAAGTTTTGCATTTCTTAATCATTATTTATACTTTAATACAGTGTTCAACCGCGAACAAACCTTGTAAAAAGTTACCTCATGATTGCTGGCGTCACCTGTTGTAACTACCTTGTATCCCTGACGTCGGTGGCGTGAGTCGAACATGTGGGCGGTACATGGAAACATGCTTACAACCGCTACTGTCGCTCTAACTAGGGACGTGAAACCGACAGAAAAAGTCACGTACAGTATATGTAATTTTTTTAAAATATGACAACCCACTACCATGGATTAGTGGTTAGCGAGTGCGCTCGTTAATCCTACTTCGATGAACCGTTCACGGAATAGAGTTTCGACGATCAGGTATATGAGTGACTCAGACGTTATGGCTTCGGTCATCTCGTGGTGGTTTTTACGAAGTTTTCTTTCGGTTTTCCACCGTTATTAGGCAAGGAACTGTGTGGAGTGGACAATCCGTCGTGATAAAAGTGAAATACCTTGAGAGCTACTAAACCTCAATGAAACAAACAAATAAACCTAAATATGAGATAAAATATACATTTCACATGTATGACGACTTCCCATAGTCATTATTATAAAGCCGCGCGCGGTAAAATTTATGTTACAAGTTAGGTTGACAGTGTCCTACAATCTACATGGTGCACTGAAAAAGACTCTGTAGTGCGATACACTATTTACCGAGCCGACCAAGACTTCAAACAATGGATGCCGTAGGTGAATACTGACGGGAGTTCACAACAAAATTGTATTCTTGGCTATGATAGAAAAAGGACCTACGCAGGCGGAGAAGTCCAGCCTCTTACATTTCCGCCACCTCAGCGAAAACACTATCACTTCCAAGTAGCAAAATTATATATAAATCGTTGGTCTTAAACCCAATATTCAGATCAAAGGCATCTAAAACAAGTGTCTGTATTTATGTAAAAAAAAAAAAAAAACCAGAGGCACTTCTAAGTAAGACGGTTAAGACGTATACATGTTCTTTGCTGAAAATATATTAATAACTTAGAACGAATGAAGCAAAAGCTACCATTGTTTGAAAACAAAACTGAACTGCAGAGCAATAGGGTCAGTGCTTCGTCGGACGTCTACAGAGCATTCCACCGGCTTTTTATGCCTTCTGTCACAATGACAGACAGGTACAGACATACGCATCCGGCTTTTAACAGCCGCTTCCGTCACAACGATGACAGTTGTTCCAATAAAGAACATAGAGCTGGACAGGGAATAAAAAAATATCTTAACGCTTTTCCTAACCTAGTTCAGAGAGAAATTGTTTTGCCAGATGACCTCATAACCTCGCCAGTCTAAAGGGATAGAAGTTGATTCCGCCAGACAGACTCAAAGGAAACCTCACTTATGTCTACTACTAATGTCACTCAATGCTTAGGAATACTTTGAAATGTAAATTGAAATGGTATGCAGTAAAAATTATGCAAGAAAAAGATAGATATTTAATCTCACCAAAGAAAACTATACGTGAGCACACATTTCCCATCAGTTCAATCAAATTGTATGCTGTTTGCACATTAATGTTTTGGAATCATTTAGACATTGAATGAATACATTACTATGTTAAAATGCTCATCTGTGCAGGTGGTTTACCAATAATGAGCTTCCCGACACAGAAAAAATCTGCCCTTTTCAAAATTCCTTGACACCATTACGACAGGTGTTTCCGGCAAGGCAAAAAGTTTATACCGTTGACAATACAACCAACTGACTTAATAATTTGACAAACATATTGACAAATTAAAGTTAAGGCACGTGTTAAGAATAATCACTCAAAAATTCCGGTGAGAATGCTATATTTTTGACTGAGTAGACTGGGCCTCACATCATTTAGGCTCAAGAGTTTGTCAGTTTGAAGAATTCAGCTTTCCAGTATAACGGCTACATTGACTATTCTAGGCTTCGGTAATGAACACCAGAACTATTATTCTGGAATTTTACGCAAAATTGGTCCTCAAACTATCCTTGAGTATACAGGTAATGCGCCTTCCCAGAATTTACCATTCATCGGTTTCAAATATATCGTTAAAAAAAGATCACATATCAAATGTTCTTCTATATATACCTGTAGTCTACCAACGCAAATGTCATAGGCATCGTGTACAAGACGCCTTGATATAATCTGAGAACTATAAAAACCGATAAATGTCCATTGGTTCTTTTTTCATGAGCTGTTATGTTTCCGCTCAGACAGAGTAATTGAAAAAAAAAGTGACTTTTACAAGTAAAAGGAAACCCTATACTTTTAACATGATTTGAAATCGTTATGAAATTGTAAAAGGACAATTACGGGGACCTTAATGTTTAAGCATTAATTGTTGTTGTTAAATGAAACAAACAATAGATATAAAAAGGAAATGACAACAGAAAAGATGTTTTGAATTTCAAAGCTGTTGATTATCAATGAGAGCTATATTATACTTAGTGAAAAGAAGTTATTAGAGACCAGAATGGTGAACTGAGCACAGGGGTTTTCTATCTGTCCCAGGGCCCCAATTAGTTAGGAGGCCGTTCATTTTTGGCTCGATCTATGATAGATGACGCGAGAAATCACAGCTTGTTATTTCTTACGCTAAGTGGATTTAATTCTGATTCGTGCTAATAGAGTTTGCTTCTACCCGAAAAGATCATCGGACCGTAATTAAACCTTATTAGCTCAGTCATGTTGAATATATATGCTACCAAAGCCGCGCAGGGAATTTGAAGAACCCTGGGGGCGACAGTAGCGAATTACTTCAACAGGCAGTAGACGTTCTGTAACTATTGAGTTAAGATATGCTATGTTCAGAATACCCTCAACAATTTCGCTTATCACAGTTCACGGCTGGAAAAGTCGGATTATGCAATAGCTACATTACAGACCAAAACTTAGGGGAAACGATTCCGGAGAATTTATATTTGTAATAAATAACGAGATGTCATACATGCTTCAGAAAACGTTGCACAAAGGTTAGAGCTGTTTTGAAGCATGGTTATATATCATCAACATCGCAAAACTGATTGGATCTTACACATTGCTTAATGGAGTATAGTAACATTAGAGGTACGCACTATTTAGATTAGTTCAATGAACTCCCGACTCTTCGAAATACGATCTGCTTTTGTACAGTGTCCAGAGGGTGTGTGAAGGGATGAAATCAAAACAACATTGTAACATGGGCTCTAACAAAACGAAGGAAACGCTATTGGGCAAATTGCCTCCATAGTTTTTGTCTTCCGAAGTTATCAGGGATTTTTTCCGAACTCGTTACTAATTTGTATAAAAAAATAAATGAAGGCACTGCCGAACTTACACTAAGTCGTCTTTGAAGTTTGTACATTTATATCATTCCCACTGGACTTTGTTCATCAATAGAGCCCGAGGGACTCTTAATATCAAGGCTTATTCACATATTCCCAGATGCGTGTTAAGCAAGCGGACGGATACGATTTGTTTGCTTGAATTTTACGTTGTAAAGAGGCTATTGAACGCATCTAACATGATGCCAGTCAAATAAATGAGCGACATCAGCAACAAGACCCTGACAACAATCAAATGGCGAAATGAGACAGTAAAATGACATGATCCAAAAATCGACGATAGTCAACGGATTACCAAGGCAACAGCAAAATCCCTCATATCATTCGAAAGTCGAGCAAGATCCCCATTGTGTAGTTTAACATTATTCAAGTGGGCGCAAACAATAAAGTATATGTTTTATTTGTCGCCTGACTTGACAATAAAAGCTGTACAAAAACGTCCCCAGGTTTTTCCAGGAACCGTCATGCTATTTTGAAGTATGTCAGATTAACTGTTGCGAATTTTGCTTGACATGATAGAAGTCTAAGCCAGCTTTGTCCTGAGAAAAGCGATTATGAAATACAACTCGTCTGGTTATGTAAGAAATACACTACATGCCCTATGTCCAAGATAACAAATTAATTGACTTACCTTATGAATAAGTAGCTTTCTGAGTGCCTGCGTTCACAGTTATAATTCACGCATGGCCATATTGTAAATGTCGCAGATATATTCTTGCCATCAGTAACACATCTGTGGAAAAACAATGCATGCAGGGGTTAATTATTGAAGGACGATTCATGGGCTTAGAACTAAATTTGTTTATCTTTATTTTTATTCTTTGCGATAACATAATCCATTAATAATATTCACACCAGAAGGTTTATAATAATAATAATAATAATAATAATAATAATAATAATAATAATAATAATAACAACAACAATAATAACTTTATTTATACTAGGTACACATATTTAGCAGAAAGCCAGTCTTCCATATGGCCTAGATAATTTCATGTTAACATACATAAAGTCTTTGGATGTGATAGGTACATACACTCTTAGAAAACTATGGCCTAATGAAACCCTTAAATGAAACCCTTAAAGTTATGGCTCTGGTGGAACCCTTTGTGGTTCTGTATGGAACCCTCACAGCAGCTGTTCTCCATACCTATTATTTCACAGAACCGTTTTTGTCCTTGTGGTTCCATTTCGAACCATATTCTTTTCTCCAGAATCAATTTTTCTAAGAGAGTAGGTTTGTTTATTTAAGTGAGGTTTTATGCCGTTTATTTCACTCAAATACATGCGCGACCAAGTAAACGATCCTCGGTAACACTGGCAACAAAGAAAGACAGGGCAATGATAAGATGATCTACACCAGGCATATATCAGTTGCGTTTGGCCCTTTATATATGAGAACATCAGAGCAATATGAAGCAGTTGTAGCTGCCCGCTAGTGATCTATAGTGGTCTTTCTGGCATGTCGTTATGTTAAGGCAAAATAAGCAACGAATACGAGATTTTGCGATAAACTATCTAGGCCTAATCACAAATCTGTAAACAAATATATTGTTTGTTTGTTTTATTAGGCTTTAACGTCGAACACAAGGGTATTTCACTTATATGACAACGGATTGTCCATATCACCATGTTCTAATTCGCTTAATTACGATGGAAATCCCCGTGATGGTCGGAGCCATGGGGTGTAATTCACTCACATACCTGTTCAAGTGAGTCACCAACATGTTACGATTACATGAATAAAATACTCAGTTTTACAGAAATATATGACAATGTAAAGTTTTCACCGTTGGAAAAGCAGGATCCCCAGTTGTCAAGTCCACAATAAAACTGCATATGTTATATGCACAGAAATTGCTAATGACCAAAATACATGAATGTGTAAGATTATTAGACAAGTACAATTTACCATCTTTATTTACGGTTTATTTAATATATGTAAGGAATATCGTTAAAACCAATCCCGCGGCTGACGGAGCAACATAGTGTAACTCATTTATACACCTAATCATCGACAGAGGGATTCAAACCAGTGGACGGTTAATCGAAGAACGATAAGTAGGCAGACACGTTAACCTTGTAGCCATGGCCGCGGGCCCTCGACAAACTACATAAATCTGTAAGCTCCTTGGTGATTCGTTTGCGTTTAAAAAAAAAATCAAGTTGTAAGTCAATCAGTCAGTTGTCCGAGCAGTTGGTGTAATCAATCAGGGGGTAACTAAGCTAATCAGATACAAGACCCGAACAATTTGTCAGCGACGGCCACTCTACAAGTGTGGCAGACGGTCAATCAGTTAACCTTGGGCTGGCTAAGCAATGAAGCTCTTCGTCTGTCACCAGTCTGATGGTGTGCGAATGCATATATGGTTACCATGTTCCTAACTCTGATTAATGATCATATATCCTAAGTAGGCCGTACTCTCAGATACACATCGAAAATGTATAGGCTTCTTTGATGGAGGGCATTTCACTCATACGGTGGTTTTGTATCCCGACAGCTGAAGACTACTTGAAACAAACATTACATGTGTAGTAATTTGAACAGAGCAAAGCAAAATTCCTCGAACAGGACCACCGTAAGAAGATACTGTCCCAATATTAGATAAAGTCATTTGTAATTTATATACCAATGAAATAGCAGGATTTTCTTCACGCTTAAAAATGGAATTTCACTGCAATGAAATAACAATTTTGTTATTAATCTCTGAACTTTGACCCTGTCCGGACATCAGTACCAGTTTGAGTGACGTCTGCACACTTCAGTTCGACAGATCGAACGGAGAACTGCAGTGTAGTGCACTGCACCAAACACGGATAAAGTGAAAACTGACCAGGTGTATTGTTTTCAATAAGTCAGAGAAAATGGGATGGTGTCTTAAATACAACGGAACGACAACAGAAGTAACCTTTTCAGTTCCTTCCAATTAACCATACTCCAAGCTGTCGAGTGTCGACAACCTCGAGCTCTATAGTTAAAAACGGAATCACGCATACGCAGTTTTTAGTCAAAAATAGTTCTTCCTATGGGGATAGATAATTTGTGAAAAATTGTGGATAAAAAAACGGATATCATTTAAATGCATACAATATTAAAAAAATTATGGTTTTATGTCGCTCAGGCGTAGGAATATCGAAGGATTGCAAAGTGCCATTCTGACATTTGTGAGACGACAGCTGATCGGGAAATTTGACACGGATTTTGATTTTACAGTTGATTTAGATAATAAATACAATATTTCGCATCTCGTGGGTTATCTCTTTCAACCATTCACTCGAGCAATATTTATGGTATTTAAACTTCACTGTGTAATCTCCTCTATATATCAAATCGTCCGGATGAGTAACCATATCCATAAAGATATACAGTATTTACATAAAACTTTTTTCCTGGTGCGTGTTCAATACACTGCGGTAGGATTCTTTTCTTATGCCATTTGTAAAACAATTGTTGTGAATTTAAAAGGGAATTAAATAAATCGTTATTATAGTTAAGGAAATGTTGCCTTTGGATCAAAACTTTCCGAAAAGTTTGTTATTAGAAAAACATTAGCTATCAAAAATGGGTCTAAAATCCGTCTGAGAGCTTTTCGATCAGACTAACACCAGACACGAAACATACTGGCCGCAACGTATCTAATAGGAACGTCATTCTTTATTAATTCTGATATCTGCCAATTTATGCAGTTACCTGTTACTATGGATGTTGTCAGTTGATTAAAACCGACGCCGTCTTACCTCCATGACTTACATAAAGACCTCTTAACCGTAAACCAGATGTCACGTGATGGTTACAAAATGGGATGTTGAATATTATGTATAACCAAGTATATCGAGTTTATTTCAACTCGAAGTACAACAATAATTTCAAACAGTGATACCATTAGAGACAATATATCGCTCGCTTAAACAAGGCCCTCTCGCCTATGTCCATGCTTTGCACAAATGTGTTAACCTTACTTAAAAGTTTTGCACTATGGCTATCGAGTCATTTTGGTCAGTACTGATAAAAAGATTGAACCAAAGGGAAGTGAAAAGTTTTTCTGTCCGTAAATGTTTCATAATTTATTCCAAAAGTTGTAGGAGAGTGTCCAACACGAACCAAGTTGGGTACAATTTGAAACACTTGTTATGGATCCTCAGCTTGATAGATTGGTGTGTATTGTCTAAGCGGAGAATCCAATGAATTTAGGCTGTCTTCAAAATCCCTTGAGAATATTTCGGCCAATGTCACTTGAGAGAGAGCCTCGGGAAAGCAAAAATGTATCAATGCTGTTTCATCTAACTAGTGTTCCAGTGTACACCATCCATTAACATGGCTTGGTCCATCTTCGCGAGCCAAGGTTAAGACATAGGGTATTACCCTGGCCACAAAAGACACCTCTATTGTGTTATATGAGTCGACTAAGACCACATAATCTTGTCCCATATGGGATTTTGCGTTCAATCTACCGACCAATGGAGTAAGCCGATTCAACGACTGTAGGAGTCTACGACCGGAGGGGAAATAATGACGGAAAGTAATGATCGAAAATGTCTGATAAACAAGATCAAAATCAGGTTTTTTGTTCACAGATTACGTTATATCCAAATCCAGTAGTATTATTTCTTGGGGTCTCATTTTGTAATGACCAGGTATTTAGCGTTTCAACGTAAAGGGGCATGGAGGTAAGACGGTAACGACTGTAATAAAATGTTGGAGTCTGAAGATGTTTGAAAAAACTATCAAAACAAATACACGGGTTCCCACGATTTGGGGGGTATGCTGCAAAAAAGAAAATCCAGCATATGATGCTAGGTCAGAATACAAATAAGTAGCGTTGTCGCATAGTCTCTCTATAGAAGGATATAATAGAGAGATCAAGTGTTCGTCTGATAGGCCTGGCATTGAACTAATAGAAAAACAGACTTACTCTTTCGATCTTCAGATATCAAGACTTCCAGTGTTCTCAAACTTGAGAAATCCTCTGGTGATCAACTTATTGATTTCCTGATAGTTTAAACGCCTAACTTATTTGCTCCTACAAAATATCGACACTAACATAACCATATAATGTAAAGTTATCCGGTGTGTCCATGCAGTTCTAATCCTCGATTTGGAAAACTAAAATGAAGACAGAACAACCCAGCATAAAGCATATTGCCTTCCCTCAGATACCTGCTTAAGCTACATGTAATATTCTGGGTAAGCCTGTGCCAAATCCAGATTATATCAATCAGCACTGTGTATCACAAAACTCATCAAATTGGATATATATTTGTATTATTATTTATTTATTATTTTTTTTCATTTATTCAATGTTTTCTTCTAATTATTTATTTTCTATTTTTCATTTACAGTTAATACAAAGCCTTGTTGTTGCTGGTTAATTAGATTGTTTCTTTTTCCTTTATTGTACTGTAGCTAGTATTGTATTTAGAATGTATTATTGATAACAATTTGTTAATTAAATGATATTAAATATTCTGTATCGAAGTATAAAGCTTTGTTATACATCATTCAATTACATCCTAATAGCTGTATGTTTTTTAGAAGAGCACTATCCTTATAAAAATAAGTATTTATTTGACGTACAGCCCAGAAAACATACTATAATCATTTGCGTTAATGAAACATATATAGAGCTTAAAACTAAAGCAGAATATCAATTAGTCATTTTTTTGAAAGTGTAGTCCTACATGAATAGTTTCGGAATGAATAAGAATACACACACGGACAGGAACACTTCTTTTTTCCTTCAGTTTCCTCTCTTTATCAGATTTTGTACCAAAGGTGATGACATACATATAGAGGAGACGTTCTTCGAAATAGAACAAAATAAGCTTGAAAGCAAAATTAATTCAATGTCGCCTCTGGTAAATCTTTTTTTGTTTCAGGATTTGATTATATGATACATGTTTGAAAGAACGGGTTCATAATGTACTTGTTAGATTCCACACACTTAACATAAAACCATTACCAAATGACTTACAAAGCTCTGGATCGCTGGTTATATTTACTAATAATCTAAGCAACCGGGTGCTAGTGTTTGTTTGTGTATTATGAGAACAAATTGTGCATGCAAGTCAATGTATTCCATCCAGGCGCTAACTATGCTTTACCTGCCAATAAGCAAACCAGTGGGTTTTAATTGTAGCCGAAGGGACATGTGAAGTGGTATGGAAATAGATATGAAGACTGACAATGAAGCTCGACACAAAGCTGAAAGATCAGGCACTGTACAGGATTACGGATGCCGATAATGTTTCCTATGGCTTGTGGCGTTCCATTTGCTATCTCTACAAGAGCACACAAGAACTTGAGACAAAGGTCGTGAAAGATACTTTACAATAACGTGTATCGGTTTCTGGTATTCCAAAATAATCATACGATCTGGAAATCCCGTTTAATAGAAAATAATTAAAATAATTTTATCAATTTTCTCAAATGTAACATAAACCTTTCTGATAGATGAAGGCTGTCTGCTACATTAGAGACTCTCTGTTATGTGCCCAACATTAGTTGTTCAAGTAGTTTAAGATGGTCGGCATTTATTGTTGATTACTTCCTGTGGAAGAAGACATATTCTCTGAAATATGTCTTGTTCAATCCGAAATGCGTGTAATCACAAGGCTTCAAAGTCTGACAAAGGTGAATAAATAATGCATGTAATACTTGCTCTTTGCGAAACTATAACTTAATGACATCAATGTACTGTGAGACGATACAGTTTAACTGTTGAAGAATCTCCAGTCATTTGTGTCGTATAGTATTTTGCACCACAGATATTAAAGGCGGCATCACAATTTGACTGGTACAAAAATTAAGGTGTCACGACAATTTAAAAAGTAACACGATTAAGACGACGCCACAATGTAGGTGGTACCGCCATTGTGGTGGAACAACAGTTTAAGTAGTACCACGAGTATGCAGACACTACAGTTAACGCTTCATCAAAAGGACACAAAAAGTAAGACGTGTTCAGGGAGATTGTTAGTGGTGGTTCTGGAGATGGTGATAACTAGCAGAGGCTTTAAAATCTTATTTCTTTGCAGCACTAATCCCAGGACAGCCATAATGTACACCTGGCCTGCCCCCACCCACACCGTGAACTACAAACCAATAAACACTTGTACCAGTCAACGACAGCTGATCAAAGTGTTTTACAGTTATTTGTAGTAACAATAACAACAGTGATGCGAAGTTAATGATCACTGTGCTAAATAAATAAACTAACGGATAGTTGGTTTTGATAAAGGCTACCCACCAATACAATCAGAGGTTTGTGTTAAAGTGTTTCATCTCACACCAATATACAAAGGCTAGAACACCTTGAACTCAAATTGAAACAGAAGATAGGATTTGGATCAGTAGAAAACCTTGCAAAAGATCTTCCTGTTTCTGAGTTATTGTTAATGTGCTATACATGTATATACACACCTTTAGTTGGTGGGGGATGTGTGCGTCCTGGGGGTGGGTTTGGGGGTCTATTTGAGTGCTGTTAAAACGGGTTTTCGCCACACAATATCATGCATGGCAATTGACATCGACATGAAATTCGAAACTCATCAAGTGACCATACAACACAGCTGCACATAACACATGGATATTACCTATTAAGCTCAATAAATAAGCAGATATTTGTTTCAGTGCGATTCGTTTGGGGGAATAACACATCACAGCGTGTGTACCAGTTTCTTTTGTAGATTATACAGAGGCCTTGTATGGTGACGCGTAGTAGAGCACATGGACTGGTGAATCATACACAAATTGTGTTGTGCGCATCTGTTGTGTTTATCTTATTGGAAATAAACTGTTCCTATCGGATGTAACAGTCAGTAACGATTTGTCAATTGTATATTGCAGTGGCTACCGTGCTGGAAGCTTGCACCACGAACGTACTTTTAGAATAAGCTATGGATTGTCAGCGAAAAATGTGCACTATTACATTAGATTTAGTGATAAGAATAATCGATTTGGAAACTTACCTTAACAAACTCTACTAAAACTGTAACCGTAAAACAGCAAAGGCTCCTTCTCAGTATAATTTCAACAAAACCTCAGCAATCAGAAACTGACTGACGACTGGCAGCATACTGCATATCGACAGATACTGCCTTCAGCTCGCCGGTGAAAATCAACTTCGTTAGGAGAACAATATACTTGTAATAAAAGGCTACTGTCAACTGATGCAGTATTGACTGCTAGCTTGGAAATACACATCAGGACATTTGAAGGCATACGTTCGGAGAGGAGCTTCAACTGGACACGTCATTTCGCCATTTCCCTGCAAACTGTCCATTGACATATTTCATTCATGTCCAAGTCGTGGAGGACGAGTACTTAAATTCGCTTCCATTCGCAATCTCTTTACAGCAACAACAGAGACCGAGTAATTTTAATCTAAAGTGGCTCAAACTATCAAAAGCTTTCTAGAAATCCATTATTTCTGCAGCTGAACACGAGTAAACTTTCCGATATGAAACTATGGTGGCTGAATAAAAAACAACCCTATTTCAACTACTTAAGACGTCCTTTCTCAGCTTTGATCACCATGACAACGTCTCATGCCCGAATATCTGACGGACAGACTCTTGATTTACACATAATCCTTTGCCCGAATTATGTTTTAAGCGGGTGGATTTTTTGTACAGATTTCATGTTCAAAGGACCAATGCAATTTCACAAGCCTTTCTTGCCTTACGTCCCAACTAAGAACAAAATGCCAATTTGATAGAAAACCCTCAATAACCCGTTATATACGTTTCTCTAAGTAGATATTATCCGATTTTAAATGGGAACAGACACTTGTCTACTCTGCTTTCTAAGCTTACAGCATGCACAATACTTAACCCATCAGTACACAGAAGAGGAAATGCAATTTGTGTCGGGGAAACCACACTCGAATAATAATCTTTACAAGTTCATATTAAGTTCAATTCAATTACCGCTTATCAGAAAATAATCTGCGATCAATCAAACAGGACTATGGAAATGGTCAAAATTTTCTGATAAAAAAAAAAACATTGAATTTTTAAGGACCCGTTTTGATCTCATAATTATTGCATAATAATGCAGATTGGATATTCATTAAATACACAGGTAGAATAAATAATTTTTTTTAAATCTGTTTTTAAAATAATTCAGGCAACAAAGAAGAAAGTAATTATAATTGTATATATCCACAGAGTAAACTAGAAGTACATATGCTAACTGAGGTATGTCGGTTGCCATGGCGTCTCTTCCGGTGGTTCTAAACGCGTTCGACTTCTGCGTGACAAAGTTATATTACTGTGGACAAACTTGCGCACTAACCTGACTCAATTACCAAGGCGCTGGTCTTATCATGTGATCAGATTAATTGAACCGGACTTACCTTTTTTGCAGGAGTTTCCATTATTAGTTGAGAGAGTTACGAGCTGCAGTTTATAACCTAATATGAATGTAATCAATATGTTCCCTAAGCATATTAATTATAGCCTGAGCTTTTGACAGCAAGTTCGTTTCGATATATCAGGCTGTCCAACATGAGTTACACGATCTTACAGTTAGCCAGGCGGATTGTTGAATAGCAGATCATTAAGGGTTCCCCGGAAGTCAACAGAAACAGATCTTTACACTGTGCTCACAGAAGGAGCTTTGTCACGTCAAAATCCTTCTAGTAAAGCCCCAGAATATTTCACCCGGAATTAATATTTGCCCATAGTTCTTTTACTTTTAAGACACCCATTAACGAGTGTTCAGCTTTAAAAGAACAATAGTTAAGCGAAACTTTACATTTCCCTCCGAAATCAACAACAAAAACAAACAATTTTAACAATTATTTCCCTTCGACCATGCGTAGATAACATAAGCATTAAGAAATGTCGCTGCACTGTATTACTGGAGATGCTGTATAGTCTATAACTCATTAAGAAATAACATTATTTGTCAGCACTGCGTGATGGAAGTATTGGAACGATGTGCGTGCATACCTGGATTTGTTGAATTAATCAGTTCAATATTTACAGACTAACCTATTTTAGAAATAAATCTTAATGGCGGTTACCACTTGGATTGTCTCTAAACTGGGCTAGGTTAAGTAGTGTGTACAATTAGTTTGACACACATCACCGACAAATCCTAGTGGGACCTCGAGTGACGGATCGAAAACAATCGTCACATAAGAGCTTCGTTAATCGATACCACAGTTCCCAAATCTGGTCTCCCAAGTGCTTATTGATCAGGTGTAACATATCCGTTCTGCCTCGCCAATCAAAAGGATTTTTTTCAAACAATCCTTACAAACCGTTACATAACTGTGGTACAACTAAACCATAATGTCACAATACTGTGAGAACGGCTGATGACTCCATATGGTATCGACAAAGTCAAACACTAATTACTGACGAGAAACTATGAAGCTTGGCTTGTGAAACAATTATATTGTGCTTTCTTTTATTGTTTGATGTGGATGTGGCACGAAGTAATTGTTCGGTTTTAACTGCAAACAAAAAAACAATTGCCTATTGTGTCTTCTAAGGCGTACGTATTATTAAAAAAACTGCTGACAATTCCCTTTTTTTGCAGTAATCTCAGTTACTTATGGTACAAAATCAAACATTCATTTCCATTTTGTTTTTATAGCATTTTTGGGCAAAGTCGACATAAAAATTAACTTGTCAGCTCAGAGTAATGACATGAAACAAAAGCTTCGTTGAACACATTGGGGTCCAATTTCAATTTGCAGGGGGACCAAATATAAAAAAAAGTTGTTCAAGAATGTAAGTGTTATTATTTAACGCCTATCCCAGTCAAATATTTAATCATGCACTTACTTACTAATTATATAATAACTAGGTGACGTTTTGGCAGATTATATAACGATTTGAAAAGGTAGGAGTATGAAAGAAAAAAGACACAATTACCCTAACTTACTTGTATCTCATAGAACGTTGTGAGTCAGCGGATGATTTCTATGACGTAATCCGTCCTTTTATGGGACATTCGTTAATCGTTATGTAAAGCGGATTTCCGGGATGTGTTCGAACGGTATTATGTGCCATTTGAGCCTAAATTATTTTGTGAGAACATAATGGGCGTGTTGAACATATGTGTTCCGATTAGGAATAGGAATAGATCAAGACAACGTGTAATTAACTGGGAGCTGTAGCCAAGCTCCGGAGCCAAGCGTAAATCCTGGTCTTCTTTGCGACCGCAATATCTTCTTTCTCTGCCGTCATTCCATTGCCAGATTCTTTTGAAATAGAAAACCCAATCCTGATTAGTGTAACGTTACACAACCTCTAACGATTGATCAGTCTTCTTTAGGTATTCTTGTATAAGAGACGAGTCGTCGATTTATTGAACTGATACGGTTGCAGCTTTTTGGAATAGACCGTGTCGTAATGCAAACAACTATTTTGACCTGCATATACTTTTGAAGAAAATTCTTTACATGAATTACTACAAAATTGTCACAATCAGTGCTATGTGTATGTAAAATATCGTGATTAATTGGCTGATTTCGGACGTCAGGCAGGCATGTCTTGTATCCAATGACAGTCTGATGGATGGGAGATCCCCCATAACATTGCTCTACTTGGATTAGTATCCTGGGAAATGAAGCCAGGTCGATTCAAAGGCTCCAGCACCTATATCAGACGGTAGAGGCAAGGCATACAATCTGTTAAGGTTTCTACGCTTGTACGAATTTCCACCGAGTGCCCGGTTAGAACCCGTATCGCTAAAACATAGCATTTATAAATAAAGAATTAAATCGAAATCAATGTAAATATAATTGTACTATATATTCCACTTTCTTTAGACAATTAAGACTATTCGTTTTCTAGTTTATGTAGGGGCATGTTATTATATTATCACCAACGAATAGTGTTTTCTCACGTTGTTGATTAAGTCCACATGGCATTTTCAAATATAGATAAACGTACAAAAGTTGATCATTGGGGTGTATTTAATGTACTGCATTAAGTTTGAAAACAATGAGGGTTTAGCTCTAGCTCAAAGCACATGGAACGTTGATTAGTACGATGAAATGACATCATGACAGGTGACATGATACAAGATGTTCCGTATTTGAATTGCATGAGCTATTCATTGCGTTTTCTTGGGACATAATGATCGGGTTTGAAAACAGTGGTGCGAAATTAATCCTGTGACAAAGCGAAGGAGAACAGCATAAGGTGAATCCGCTGATGACCTACCTACTGGCAAACAACACGTCAGGTCGAGCACCTCTGTCAAATTAGACACGTCAGGACAGTGCCATGGCGACATATCGGCAGCCTTAATGACAGCCTATTTCCGTGAAAGATACACTCAGGTCGAAGGGCTAATTTCCCCCAAAGTATGAAACACAAGCTTAACATCCGATTAACGGAAACTTTGATACGTCATATTGACAGGACCATATCTCCTACAACAGCTTTTAGCCGTTAGCAGCAATAGAACTGAAGGCTGTCCACGTGTCGCTGTTATGTACATCTGATATGGTGGCTGTCTCCCGTGAACACAGATTTTAATCATTTAGTAGTTTGGAGCTCAATTATAAACGGTGTGTAAGCCACTGTTAGTCGTTTTCGCCCTTTCCCACAGTATAATTGCTAAATGACCGTTATATCAGGTTTTAGGTTACGAATAAAAAGCTTTCTTCATCTAACTGGAAACAAAACTACTGACTTATATGTACTCATATCATATTAAAATGGATTTCTTTAACAAATTTTTAATGAAACATGATGAAATATTTTTAATTTGTTTATAAAACTCCAAGCTGTAAATTTAAGGCTGGAGAATTGCACCAATTCGTTTAGGCTAAACTCGACGATTTATGCCATGTACCTGGTTAGGGTTAGCGCCTGTATTAAACATACGTTTAATAGAAAATCAGTAAAGCCATAATGTACTGGGAATGAGAAGATAGTTTGGCCCATCTAACTCCGATTTATACATCTGTCTGGTTGGCCACACATCTCGCTCGTTTTCATGCGATGATAGCTGTGGGTATTTTGGTATATTTTGGTAGAGAGTTAACTGTTGAACGATATTTCATTTGGGTCACCATGTGTTCTCTCTGAGTAAGTAGATTTTTTCGCCATCAATCGCTGCGGCACTATATGAGCTTCACCGCCCTTGTCCAGTCCGATAACTACTCTGCTGTGTTTTGTAGTTCAGCCGTCGACAAATGGTGACAGGGCTGTGTTTATATCATTTTTATTACCGGCTGAGAGTTTGATTTATAGTAAGATTATATTTAGCTTTAACCAGGTAAAACTTTTCACCATTAAACAAAGTGAAGATAGGGTTTTACTGACTTTTTTATGTGTTTGTATTCCATAAAGTTGGTGTTGTATTACTTAATTTCGTTTTCAGAAAAAAAATATTAACGAAATGGATGAGAAGTCTAAACGTGCCGATATTCCAAGGGCAACTGTGTACGTGAGAATCTCGTCTTAGCGTCAAATGATAACGGGATATATATTTTAATCATATCGTTTAGCATGTTGCATTTATATGAAGACTTTTAGCAGCTGGTAATATACGGAAAGGTTGAGGGATATGAGATCAGCCCTCTAGCAGTTTGATTTACAAACAGACAACGGCTAGATGGCATTGGGGGTTTAGGATGTTCTGAAATATAACAGTTCCAGCAGCTGATGACGGAGAAATCGACTGGGAGCATCTAGGCCAGTTCGTTAGCATACACGGGCAAGTACTGAGTCAACACCCGGCGAATAATTTGGCTTATTTTTGTGACAGTCTTGTTTGATTAAGAAGCCCATCGTGGGAAGTAATTGGGTTGCTGATGAACACATCTCCGTGTTTTTATTTTAGCATTCTACGCGATGACGTTGCTTGTGGCTTAAATTCTATCTCCTCACCGATAAAACAGGCCGTATCATATACAGCAAACGAGTTACCTATTTAATACAGCACAACTATAACATATTCTGATTGCATGGCAATTGACTAGCCAAACCAGATTTTGAATATATTATAATAATGAATTAAACCAGACGGAATAGTAACCAATGTCTGACTTATGAGTTAAACCCGACTGAATATCTACCAATGTCTGACTAATGAGTTAAACCCAACTGAAAATCTACCAATGTCTGACTTGTGATTTAGACCCGACTGAATATCTACCAATGTCTGACTAATGAGTTAAACCCAACTGAAAATCTACCAATGTCTGACTTATGATTTAGACCCGACTGAATATCTACCAATGTCTGACTAATGACTTAAACCCGACTGAATATCTACCATTGTGTGACTAATGAGTTAGACCAGACTAAATATTTACCCGTGTCTGACTAATGTGTTGAACCCGACTAAATATCTACCATTGCCTGACTAATGAGATAAACTCGACTAAATATCTATCAATGTCTGACTAATATGGTAAACTCGACTAGATATCTACAAATGTTTAACTAAAGTGTTAAGCCTGACTATCTACTAATGTCTGTGTAATGAGTTAAACCTGGCTATCTACCATTGTCTTACTAATGAGTTAAACCCGACTGAAAATCTACCATTGCCTGACTAATGCGTTAAGCCTGACTATCTACTAATGTCTGACTAATGAGTTAAACCTGAATATCTACCAATGTCTTACTAATGAGTTAAACCCGACTAAATATCTACCAATGTCTGACTTACGTGTAAAGCCTGACTATCTAATAATGTCTGACTAATGTGTTAAACCTGACTATCTACCAATGTCTTACAAATGTGTTAAACCTGACTATCTACCAATGTCTTACAAATGTGTTAAACCTGACTATCTACCAATGTCTGACTAATGTGTTAAACCTGACTATCTGCCAATGTCTGACTAATGAGTTAAACCTGACTATCTACCAACGTCTGACTAAAGTGATAAACCTGACTATCTACCAATGTCTGACTAATGAGTTAAACCTGACTATCTACCAATGTCTGACTAATGAGTTAATCCCTCCTAAAAATGCCAACTAAATGATGTCATTACCTACTCCATTTATAAAGAGTCTGATTAGTTAAGAGTATATTTTACTCATACCATGAGCCATTTGTGCCAATTGAGCGGAAAATCCCGTAACATACCATTACGAAATCTCCCACCGTAGTTGTCTCGTATATTGAATTACGGCGATGTGCAAACCGGTACTCTATATGTTTGAGATTTACTGCTATTGTGTGTTTCACAAAAATGGCAACCCTGTAGGCCAATGCTGACCGGCAAATCTGTTGTTTATAAACCTGACTATCTACCAATGTCTGACTAATGAGTTAAACCTGACTATCTACCAATGTCTGACTAATGTGATAAACCTGACTATCTACCAATGTCTGGCTAATGAGTTAAACCTGACTATCTACCAATGTCCGACTAATGAGTTAATCCCTCCTAATAATGCCAACTAAATGATGTCATTACCTACTCCATTTATAAAGTCTGATTAGTTAAGAGTATATTTTACTCATACCATGAGCCATTTGTGCCAATTAAACGGAAAATCTTGTAACATACCATTACGAAATCTCCCACTGTAGTTGTCTCGTATATTAAATTACGGCGATGTGCAAACCGGTACTCTATATGTTTGAAGTTTACTGCTATTGTGTGTTTCACAAAAATGGCAACCCTGTACGCCGATGCTGACCGGCAAATCTGTTGTTTATCATCCCGAAATCTCCAAACAGTTGTCACAACACGTACTGGGGGCAAAATGTAACAATATCTTCCACAATTCTAGAATATATATTATCTTCCGATTAGTTTAAACGGCATAATTGCTAACACTGCAAATAGATTGCAGAATCCAGTCGTGAATTAAAATAACATGAAACATAAAAGCCGTATTTATCTACAAGTAACAGAGTGAGTTTAGATATGTTTATATTTTTGCAATTCTCTAAACAACGTCCCGTTTTGTGCCTAAACCATTCCATGGCTGCAGAATCCGGTCTCCTGTAATCGTCACGGTGAATGTGGACGGATATCACGATAATTAAAAAAATAAATCTTGAAATCAATTAAAAACACCACAAACAGTAACATTAAACTTCGATCGACAATCCACAAGCCTTGTTCTAGCTCATGGCAAAACTCATAAAACTGTCGGCCATTCAGGAAAATAGCACTAGTTTTCAATGATGTGTATCTGGCTTGATCATAAAACTGCAATCCACCGATGCTGAAGCGATTGTTAACAGTTATTAAAGAGGATTTAGAAACACATGACATTTGCACATAAACGCATTATAGAAAGCGTTGCTCAAATTGCATTTCTCTGCTCGATTCAATTAAGCACAGACATTGCGGTGATTTGTCGTTGGGTGACGTTAATACAGCTGTCAACACCATTTCTTAACGAACATAATTGATAGGGTTAACAAAGCAATGGGCTGAGAAAGAGAGCTATATTTGCTGGGTGTTCGATGGAGGGAGGGATCAGTCGGTAAGCCGGCCTTCGCAGCCGCACATGTGGAGTCTCGCTACCAAGCTCATACCATTTCCTTTAGTCAATTGGTTTTCTGGAAAATAAAGACGATAAAGCCATAGCATGGCAGTGAATACTTCATCGCTTAACCTCTGACCCCGACTCATTTGTTACATATTAATCTACTACCACCTGTTGCCTGACCGATCTATGCATGAACCTGACAATTTATTATTGTCTATTGGAAATAAATTGCCACCATTTGTATAGATTGGGGCTTTCAGAATTGGCCGGGTCAGCGCGCTGTATTAAGATAGGCCACTTTCCTCAAGAAATAGATCATTCTTGTCTTCTGTAGTTAATCTGTTAACCATTGAATTATTTCCAGCTAAAACGAACTCCACTGAACTAAAACAATCAAGATAACACTTAAAGTGCCGTTGTAAAAAAAAAAAAAAAAAAACCCACAAAAAAAGAAAAAAAGAGATGGACCCCTGGGTGTAGCTCAACATATGCTCTAGTAGTATCAGATACAATTGGCACTTTAAATTGGAGAAAAAAGTATCAGACTGTCAATTACATTCGATCTTGGCAGAATTATGGCGCCTGCTACTCGTATTCACAGGGCAATTCAACTATCTTGTTTTCAAAATGTCAAGTACAACACCCTTATTTAACTTCCCTATGTAAGATAAATATACACTTTTAATGGGATCTGTGACTTCTTAGTATCAAATGTGAATCACCGGTTTTATTTCATATCATAATTTCGGATATAAGGAGAAGTAAAAAATAAAAAAAACTTTCTCTTACCTGAAAAATAATATTTATTACTAAACAAATTTTATGTAACGTAAAATAAGAAATAAATGGAAACACACCACAGGAATTATGATTTTTGTCCATGTGTTTTTGTTTGTAAATCCGTCTTAGGAAGCGATACACTTTACAGCCGCTAAAATACTGAACCCTTATAGTCGTCATTTCCTAGCATATTTTAAATCCACAAAGAGTGAATAGCCTGCATATATTCTCTGCCACTGCTTATAGAGTTCTTATATACAAAGACAAAATCGGATGGGATACATCAACCTAGGATCATTTCATAAATCCATGCAGCGTCCTTGAGTTTGTATACTGGGACATTGTATGCAATAACACTGTATGTCTTAGAATTGAGCATCACCATTTGCCAGGTCGAGAATTCGATGTTCAGGAGCACGATGCGAGAGTTGAACACCAATTGTCGAGGTATAGCAAAACAAAATTGTCCAGTCCAAAAACTTTTATCTGTTTTTTTTTTTGTATATTTGTCTCAAGGCTATTTTTGTTTGACAGTGTTCGACCGCTCGGCTTGACAATCGTGGACTGAATGAAATCACATGACTGTATCCCAATCTTATAGAAGCAATACAAAATAACAATCCCATTTGTGCATGTAAGTCTCGTTTTCTTCTGCTTGACTCCGTGTATCTCGTTCAAACTCGTGCTATACATGTATGTTTAGAATACCGATCTGATTTGTGTTGCTGTTGCGTGCAGCCGTACGGCTACGGCATCTTTTGCATCTTTTATGATATCGGTAGAACTACAAAGAATGTAGGACGTACCCGGAAGTGGAGTGAATCACGTGATATATAGCAGGTCACATAACGTGACTTACAGCCACTATGGAAACGTCGTGTGTAAGGGATTGCTAGTCTGCTATGAAGCCACTCTCACTTGTACTACTTTCTACATTAAAAATATATATGGCCTTAACAGTAGAAGGGAGGCATTTTCTGATTACCATTGATATATGAGAATTGAGGTTACATAGCTATATATTTTTTTTTAATTTAACGTCGACATTTCAATTAGAAAAAGCCAGTCAATAAGCGAAATTGCCACAATAATAAATCCAAATCCAGGCCAAATCCCCCCAATTTTTATTGGGGGGATTAATTGGGGGGATTCAAACTCAGTTCATAGGTGTTTCGTGTTGCTATTTGATGCAGCTGTAGGGCTGGAAGTAACCCTTTTTAACTCCGCCTATGATGTAACTCGAACGAATTTAGGGGGTACCCGGAAGTGGAGTGAATATGTGAAATATATCATATGACATGGCGTGACTTACCGGTCTTATTTGTATCAGAGCTCGATCTCGGATAAGGAATGTCTCGCGAGAACAGAATGACACAAATATGTCAAACATCGAGTCGAGTCTAAATCGTGCTCATTTACCAACAGAGTCAGTGATTATATATTTTCCCCCTGATTAAAGAACTGAACTAAAAATTGAATCTGAAAAACTAGTAGTTTCATTTCCTAAAAAGAAGTGCTTAATTACATAAACCCAATCGATGTAACAAATCCTTCCCTTTAATTACATATTCAAAACAAGCCAGTCCCGTGAGGGAGCGGGTGAGAAATGTCATGGCCCTGCAGAATACTCCCTCGGCTTCCTCGGTCAATCGTAAGAGGCGAGAAAAGAGGTTGCTTTCCGTTGCCCTGGTGTTCCCAGAGCTAAAAGGTATAAACGGGAAGCAGATTTGTTTGTGATGTTCTTTATTTGTGTCCGTTGTCATATAAGTGAAATACCTTTGAGTACAAGTTAAACACCAATCAAACAAACAATCTTAATAAATGAAATCAACAACCATTACTTTCACTACAAAAGCATAATATTAACTTTTACCATATACAATGGTATATGGAAGCATTATTCTGTAAACATATCATATTGTGCGAAACGAGAGTTATATACTGTATAGACATATCCGGGGTCAATCAATGCACAAATCCAATGGTCAATGTTAACATATTAATTGGACAAGTAATTTGATTTGTGATACAATATGTTAATATATTATCATTATATTTTATTGTATATTTTATTTCTATTTTGTTAAAAAAATAATCCGAACAACTGGTTAACATGATATGGCATTTCGTTTCGCTGATGACTCTTTTGAGGCATGTATATTCCTCTGGAAGAAAACGTTACATATATATGGTTTGAAGCTTATATTGTGACCATAATACAAATACCCTTGCATTTTCAAATTCATCCAGAAAGAGAAGCTCTGAAGTGTTTTTAAGACAATACACATGAGGCGTACGATTTATTGCCTATTTATTTATCAAAGTCACACGCCATGGTATCATTTACCAAATCGATGTTTACCTATTCTAGCTATCCTTATTTTAGTTTCACGCACCTGATGCAGTGTGTCAGATATATGTTACAAACAACAAACACAAATGAGTTATACCGATTTGTAACACATGTCTTTGGAAATAACTTCCACCCACCAGTATTGTTTTGTTTCTTTGGTTGATTGAAGTTTAACATCTTAATTAAAGCAATTTACTTATATGGTGACGGGCTGTAAATTTCACACTGTTCTTCGTCTAAATACGGTGGTAACCCGTGAGAAAACCTAGTAAAAACCAATCCTGCGGTTTCCAAAGCCTCGTGTCGCTCGCTCATGGTCCACTCTCGTTCAAACCATAACTTCTTATTCCTATCTATATAGGCAGACATATATTAACAGACGAAGACATCACACACACCCTTGGTAAGTATCCTTCGAAAACAATAATAATACTTTTAAACTAATGTACAAATTTGTTACACATTGAATCATCTACCTATACGTTCAGGTGTTTGTTAAACACGTAATTAAAAACAAATTGATTGATTGATTGATTGATTGATTAGTGCAAATCTAAAACAAAAAGTATTTACATATTTCTCCACAGGTTAGCTGTAAGTTGATTGTAATCAATCCTCATAAAATTACGGACGTGAATGATAGTTTTATAAAAACAAATATCACTCTTTGTTTGTTGTAGAAATTAGAACAATGGGTCTGATCAACGCCTGAGAATGACCACCACAATATACTAAGTAATAATTTCACGAATTTGACAAGATCCAAATGTGGTTCACATGTGATTCAGGATCACGTTTAGATTAATATAAATTGGACAAAATATGTTTACATTTCCCTTGGTTGCCAGGCAACACAATTTAAAAAAGTGATTAAGTAACACGCCATCATTCCATGTAAATTGAGATATTGGTTCAGGTGTTATCCGTGATTCCAGGCGCCATCCCAACTTAACAAATACAATGGGTGTCGCATGACAGAAACATATTAACTCGAATAGGACACAGCTATAATTAGCATGTACCGGATGTTAGAAGTCAAATTTGTGTTATAACTCAAAGATTCAATGCAAATGCAGTAGTTCTGTCCAATTAAAAATGTTAGCTAATTCCTTCGTCTTAGCCCTACGTCCCGCCTATCTCAACCAATGGTGAAGGTTGGAAATTGATCAGCCGCTATGGCCGGCCTCTCAAACATATATCCGATTTTTCTCTGATTTTTTTTTGCATAGAAAAATCACAATAATCAAACTCCTTCTTTCTTTTCTGACGTTTAAATAAAGTTTTATTTGAAT
>JARFOD010113173.1:0-15243 GCA_031763545.1 Mopalia muscosa
TAACGCGCAAACAACGATGAATTATAAATAAGGTTGAACTACCGATACCCAAATCTTAATTCATTTGTGTGTAGATATACCTTCCAATATGTACAGAACCTTGTCCAACCATCTGGCCATGAACATTTCGAAACTAAGCAGCAAGGATACGTCTACGTAAACCCAGACCTAATAATGGAACAAACAAAAAAAGGTAAACGGAGACTTTTTTAGACAGCGAAAACGGTAAATTCTGAACGGTTCACCACTGTTTTGGGGATTCGATTAAACCATATACTACCGGCGAGTTGATGTCAACAGCTTGTACATTGGATTGTACATATAGGTTTCCTGCAGGTTTCTATTATATTGTATTTTATAATAATGTTTTACATACATGTTATATCTGACCCCATTATTTATGTAAGTGTTAAGCCGTAAACGATCTAAGAGACTTTGAGTTTTCTTCTGTGGTCTTTAATTCGCTCAGTGCTGGCTATTCAATCATAAAAATTAAGTGCTTTTAAATAACTAAAAATGTATTTCGATACGACCCGAAAATTGAAACCAAAAAAAAAACAAAGGCCGTGAGGCCGTAAATATCTTATACCCGTTCATGTTATGCGAATTCAAGTACATATGCGCCCTCGCTGCTCGTTTAAGATTACTGGCATGTAATGGCGGTGAAGTCAGATCGGTTACAACTATACTTAACACCAGCAATGCTTAACGTAGTTCTCCCAACGAGCTGTGGTTGTCAGTTTTTCGGGGGGATATTTCACCTAAAGTTTAAGAAGTGCGTAATATGTAGCTGGTTATAAACAGTGGTTAAACAGTGCGACGACGTTGATATATATGTTTTCCAAATTTCAACCGATTTATTACCTGGTGTGTTTTAGAATAAAAGCTGTTTTTGAAGACTTTGTGGCCTCTCAACAACTTTGAATATGAGATGAGATGAAATGGAAACGTGACAGCAAAGAAGTGAAATGGGGTGTGCAATATCACAGAAGAATAAGGTGTCATCCGGGGACTCTGCTGGGGAACCATCGATTGATTCAAATGTAAGTAATTACAAAGTGAGATTGTAATACTGTAGGAGGATTAATTGGTGTGCCTTTTTTGGGTAATGTAATAGTTTATAAAAACAAATACGGATGTATTACTGAACTGGAACGACCATCGACTGACCCAAGTGAAAGTAATTACAAAGCGAAATTGTAACGCTCTATAGGAAGATTAATTGGTGTGCCTTTTTTGGGTAATGTCATTTGTTATCAAAACGAATAAGGATGTACTACGGAGCAGGAACGCAAACTATATCACACAAATCCCAGAAAAGTTAATTTGCGATCACATTTAATAGAAAACCAATAGCTTTATAATTTGTGTGTGTGAGTCACGTAAATGCCTGCGCATTGAATGTTTCATGCAAATTATATTCGACCAGGCATTTTGTGAATAGAGTTATCACAACCCCCACCAGAACAAGATTAAATTTGTAAACATAGCTGACTACATACGACAAATTTGTTTTAATAAGGAAATGTTATTTATTGTCTTTGATTATGTCTACAAAAGAAAGACAAGACGAGTAAAGACATGGTAACAGTGTACCTGGTCAAATAACAAAAATAAATAAATAAACACTCAAACCACTTTTATATTTTAAAAAAAAAAGCAATTAGGCCCTACCGTGAAAAAAAACATCGCAGAAGACACTCGCATGACGGGTATAAAAACTTTTCTGACAATTTGCTGCAATGCGGTTAAATGATCATCATAATATACTTTAAAAAATCCTTGATAATATCAGTGCACACCATTTTCCCTTGCACCAACTGAATCAACTACAATACACTTAAATGTTTATATGACTTTCTTGCTAGATCCATTTAACCAAAGTAACTAGGTTCAACCCGGATCAGGAATCGACGCCACGCAAACGAAATGCCGTCGTCTCAAGCGGGAGCAGCGGCGTTGTTTCGAAAAGAATCAGCACTCAGACATTACTTACTTTACCAGAGGAGTCCGTTCTTGACGAATTCAGAAATGGACCGGGTCAAAGGTTTTTTAAAGAATTTCCAACTCCCACACTACTAGAAGAAGCCCAGGCAGCCTTTTTGAAATGCAAGTATGATATTCCTGAAATAATGAATAACAGCCCTCTCTATCCAGTTCAATCATGGAAAAAAGATATATTCAACTTAACGGACTCGGCTGATTTGGATCTTCATGCCACCCAGGTAAGAAAATCTGAAAGTATTCATTGGACTTCGAGCACATGTGTTCCCCGGCACTAATGTATAGTTGTCCGGTTTGTTCCGAACCGAACGTCAAGCAAGAGGTACACAAGCAAGTGATATACAAGCAAGAGGTACACAAGCAAGTGTTATACAAACAAGTGGTTAACTGGTGCCAAAGTGCCACAGCCGTATACAGTTATCCATCAGTCCGATCGACGGACTTATCGTAAAGTCTTGCTTATGAAGCATAACTGTAAAACAGCTCGAAGAATCGCAATGGGATTTGTTGCACATGCCTTATAGCCAGGAGTGAACTAGCATATTTTAGTATTTACAGATTTAAAACAAAACTGTTTAAAATAAGAACTGAACTATGCGCTATTTACCCACGAAATGTGGTACACACATTTATGAGTCATGGGTTTACGTAACAACCAAAGTCGGTTAAATTATTTTTTTTTGTTAATTTAAAAGAACGAAGAATAAAAAAATACCTAAACTAACATGATTGATTGATTGGTGTTTTACGTCGTGCTTAAGGGTATTTTACTTTTATGACGGCGGTGTATTCCAACAATAATTGACAGTTGCACAACCAAAATGTGAAGCTTTTCCATAATGTTACAAAATTAATTTCCCTCCACTCATTCCGCTGCTAATTAAAGACAGTAAGGCTACTCTCCAAGCAAACCGCCCTTAGCCAGAGGGTCATATACTCACAAAAACTTCCCATAATAATACGTGCTTAAATATGAACCGGTATAAAAAATTTAAATTATGTACATTTGTCTTTGAACAGATGCCTTTGAGCCTATGTCATGGCAGTTTAGAAAACCTGGTACAAAATCTCGTTGACCCAACGAAAGATGACCTGGGAGTGGTTCGTGTGATTTTCAGATGGATCTCGGCCCAGGATGTCAATCACATGGAGTTCACTGGAGAAGAGTCGCCATCCACAGCCGCCTACTATTTACACAGAATCAAACAGGGACAAGGAGGATACGCAGAACTTTTCAGGAAGATGTGCATGTAAAGCGGTTTAATGATTATAACAGACTTGTGAAACTTTGCCATCAATATCTCTTTCATTGAAATTGTGAAAATTTTTGAAATGTGTATATGAGCTTAAGCGGCAAGACTATTTACTTAGAGAACGCATGTTTCGTTATAGATTTGATTAGAGTCCGGACGACACAACATCTTCCCCGTTGAACGTCATGGTAACGGGGTAACGTTAGACACATACGTAAGGCTAGTCCAAGTGATATAGGTATAACCTCTAACACTACCGTGTTAGTGTGGTAATCCTACAGTTATTGAAATCATATACTTCCTTGACACAAAGTGGATTACAACGCATCATATGAAATATTACAACCATTTAAGCATTATTGTCACAAACTAAGTTGAATAAGATTTATATTTGGAGTAGTTATACTACAGTTATTTTATAAATTTCTTCTTTTTTTCTCACAGTTTAGGTAATCTTTCCTGTGCATTGATTCCCGGTTTTGTAAAGGGTGTTGGCTATGGACCAGGCGAGGACGTAACGCGACACGTTGGTGTATGGTCTGCGGTTTTTCTTGACGGCAACTGGCGATTGGTCGATTGTCAATGGGGTTCAAGTCACGTGACAACTGATTGTGCGCCCTCTGTTGCGGGTGAAAACGGCACCGAGAAAACCAGAACAGATTTATCAGCAGATACGTCCTATTCATATGATGAGTTTTATTTCCTTACAGATCCTCAGCATTTAATTTACAGTCATTTCCCATACGACGACCGATGGCAGATGTTAGCTCGACCTTTAACTATTGACGAATTCCAAAACATAGCCTACCTTAAGCCAAGTTTTTTTCAACTTGGATTTAATATTATGGATTCACCTCAGTCTGTTTTGGTTGCAGAGGACGGTCGTTGTGAAATTACCCTACAAATGCCTCAAAATGGACAACGGCGGTTTATTTATCGTCTATATCTTTTAGAAAGTACAGACTCGGAAGCAGCGCTCAGCACAACCAGTTTTGAAAACTTTGTATTTCTGGAACAGCTTAAGCACCAAAACGTAGTGATGGCCACGCTATTCTTTCCGTTTACAGGGAAGTATAAGTTCAAGTTATTTAGCAAAGATACCTCAAATCAGTGCAGTGGATTTTCTAGTATTTGTTCTTATGTGATATATTGTGACAAAGCTATACGCAGAAATGATTTCGAACCATTTCCAAACAACCCCAGGTATGAGTGGGGATTGGGTGCTGAGACGGACGTTCTTGGAATTCAGCCTGTGTCACACATGTCTGGATACATTGAGGCATTGGCAGGTGAAGTAGAATTACGTCTGCAGCTTTCAAAGGAAGTTGAGTTTTTACATAAATTGACTCGCTACGGTGAACCGGAACACAGGTACAAGAACCATGTCTTTCATCGGTATGAAAATGGAGAAATTGTGTTTAAGATTCGACTACCTCGAATTGGAAAATATATGTTGAGTATTTTTGCGAAGGAATTGGGCGACAAGGGAAGTTTTCCCAATGTGTGTAATTACCTTATTGAATGTGATAACCCTTCAGACGATCCATCTCCATATCCACCTGTTTATAATGGACGTGTTGGTCCAAATGACAATTTTTGGAAGCTCAAAATGTCTTCCTTTAATGGAGAATCCGGATTCTTTGTCTGTAGTGAGAGTGGCGAGCTAGTGATACGGTTCAAAGTCATCGAAGCAGTCAGCTTGATTCCTAAACTATGTCTCCAGGTTGGAGACGGTTATAAAGAATTGGATGAATTTGCTTCGTGCATTAAAACACCAGGGATGGTTTCCGTGCATATGCTATTCCCAGAAGCAGGGTTTTACCAGTTTATCCTATATGGGAGACAATCCGATTCAATCTCAAGTGGATTTCCGTCCATATACTACGGACTTATCCAGGCAGATTTTCCTAAAATCGGAGCAGTACCGTTTCCGAAAATCTTCTCCAAGTGGAAAGACACTTTTAGACTTCTTGAACCTACATCAGGCTATTTACCAACCAACGATAAGATCCGCTTTCTGGTTGACATTTCGGAATCAGAAGGTGTGGCGATTATTGGCAGTACTTGGACACACTTAAGTCGGAATGAATCAGGTCTTTGGGATGGGGTTCTAGAGACGGGTGAGACTGAATGCGAACTCAAGCTTTCCGCCTGTTTAACCCCTGGTTCGGGAAAATATTCTTGTCTGCAGCTTTTTAAGGTAAGACTTTTCAAAGATCCGCACAATGAGAGTCAATGACAGTGCGACAGTGTAGTAAGGCGACATCTCAAAACGGGACCAGATGTCATTATATTTTTGTTGTAGCTAATTTGCTAATTTGCATAAAATTTATAAAAAATGTTTTAATAAAAGTGCAGGCTCATATTTGTCATATATTAACAAAATACAGGTGTAAATGTACTCTCTTACATTCTAGGTTATGTCGGACAAAACGTTGAAGGCACTGTCTGACAAACAAAAAGAAATGTTAAAAGACTGTCATATAAGGTTTAATCTACGTCAGCGAAAGCTGGATCGATTGAAAATCGCCCGAGGCGAAAACGCAAACGGAGATTCAGAGATACGAAAACCCTTCCAAAAAGCAATACGGCAAGTAGAAAGCGAAGAGAGACTTCATGGGGACGTGAAATCGCAAGAAGTTGACAAAAATGAAGTCATGAAGAAACTTGTTCAGGAATTGGCACGGGCAAGGATGGATGGCGAAACTGGCATGCAAAACACGAGGGGAGCAAGACAAACAGAAGTAGTTAGTGAGAGTTGTATTGCACAAAACCGTGGAGGCAATGAAATACCAGTAAGCAATAATGATTACCCCAAGGGGCACAGCACAGAAAGCAGAAAGATTGCCAGTAGCGAAAATTTGACCAGCGCGGACCAATGTGAAAGTAAAGCTGGTGAGTTATCTCAATCTTTGCAGGCCAATCGGGCGTCTGGCGTGGGTGTGTCCAATGAAAGAGATATTGATGACAAAGTTCACAGAGAAAAACTAGAAACACAAGGCGGTGTCAGAAACCGTGGGACGACCGAACATCGCACAGATAATATCGGTAGTTTAGCTACCAACTCTCAGTCTGGAAGACAAAGTATTGGACTTAAAGACAAGAAAGGCGTATGTACCAGGCCGATTTCGGGTAAAAAGAGCAACATTGAGCCTAAAGATGGAATAAAAGCTAGACCAGGTTCCAGTAAAGTAAAGGCCGATATTGGTAAAAGTAGACCTAAATCTGCTCGCACGGTGAGTAGGACAAACTCTGTTCGCAGTGAACACGGTGAGAGCGAAAATGTAAAAGAGCAGAAAGGCGACATACTTAACATGGAAAAACAGGTAAATTATTGTGAAAAATATGAAAGAGTAAGGAATCCAAGCATGAATAATCTGCCGTTGGCCAGATGAAATTTTTGTTAAATTAAGACAAATTATTATGACCACGAAAGACAAAATTGTAATTTATCTTATTTATCTCTCAGTAAGAACATAAGAAGTCCTCTCAGTAATAAAACAAGAAGTCCTCTCAGTAACCCCAAAAGTTCTCTCGGTAATAAAACAAGAAGTTCTCTGTCAAAGTAAATAGGCTCTCAAGACATAAGAGCCAAAGTCTAGACGAAAGGGGAAAGGGAAAATGATTGGTCGTTATTTAGTAAGAAACGATGGTGTGTTGCTGTTCGCTGACATATCAAAGTTTTTAACCAACTACTATGTTATATTTACTCGTTATACTGACCTAGTACAAAGATTTATATATAGAAAAAAATTAAAGACTATTACATAATAAGCTGCTCATAATGATCTGGCAATGTTAAATGTTTGGGTTCCCCTCATAGGCATCGATACTGGAATTTAGTTTAGCAAGAGGAGACAATGCACAGGACACTGACGCAGAAAAGCAAAGGCAAATAGCTGAAGGTAGGCAGTAAAGTTTTACACAACGCAGTTACTGTTTTGAATATTGTTATTATATAAAGGCATAACTGGTGAAGAAAACTTTATTGGAATAAAACCGTATAACAGTGAAATAGAAGTTAACCCAAGACTTTGTGCATGCAGGTTATGCTAGAAATTCCTGGCACATATTAGAAAAAAACATTCCATACTCATTTACTGGTCTTAACAGTTTCTGTTCCACTGGTCAAAACACCGTAATAATGGACATTGGTTCGTTTTTTGGCCGTCACAATTGCCTGACCCTGATTTAATACACAATACGTAATTTTTAAATAAGTAAGTATTTGCTATATAATCTGAATGTGAAGATTTTAGCTATGATATTGACACCACTCTCCCTATCGGATCCTAAACAAATACAGTGATGTGAGATATTGTTTGTTATTTAGCCATGAGAGCCCAGGCAAGCCACGAGAAGCTACACGCTGCTATAAAGTCACAGGATAAAGATTTATTAGAGGCCGCTATCAAAGAGTTTAAAGTTCACAAAATACGAAAAGATGGCAAAGGATTAGACGAGGCACAGAGACTTCTCGATAAAATGACCCTAAAGGCGGGTAAGGGTGTTATTAGTCAACTGTATAACAATTACATTCTTAATATTTTTGTCTAAACAATTTAAGGGTAACCTTTCTATGGCCGGATTTACCCACAACTGGGCCCCAGGCCAAATTCATCAGTGGGCCCCAAATTTATAGAAATAAGGGCATGTTTCATTATCAAATATCCCCAGATACCCGTGGACCCTAGGCTAATGTCCTATTATGCCAATAGATCAATCCGACCCTGAATCTGACCGTTCTATAGCCTTGCCTTGCTGTACACGGCCATACATGTGGTTATCATAAACGTCATAGTGCGGCGTGAATTGTGGTTGCGGATGGGTTCACCGCGATCCAAATAGACCTTCTAAAACACACCGTCGGCTATTTTGGAAAATAGTCCATGTAGGCTGTATAGCTTGATCCGGAGGCTTTTATGCAAAACTGATTCCAGTGATTTTTTCCAGCTATTTTAACAGCAGTGAACACTAAGGATGTGGCGAGCTTGAGGCGGTTTATCGAACAGATTCACGATAACGGTTTCGAGGAGGAGCTTCAGAGTGAACTGTCCAAAGGAATAGAAAAACTGAAAACATTGGAAAGAGTTTCCAAATTAAAGTCTTCGATTCTGTCCATGGACGCCAACACAATGACGGAAATGCGAAGGTACAACAACCCTCCAGATGTAGTTCATCAAGTCATGGCGGCTACTCTCTTGTTGCTTGGCGATCACGAGGGAATCACCAAGGTACTTTTTCAGTAGTTGCTTTTGAACCTCAATCTATGTTTTCCAACAGATCATAGCCTTCTTATATTATGGTAAGTGTTCTAATTTAACGTCAGGCATGTTAGCACATCCTTATGCTATACCTATTCAACAGTTGTATACAATCTTAGAATGCACTTTTGTTCTTTGGTTAGAAATGGAAGAACTGCCAGAAACGATGCAACCCGACAGGACCTGAAGGTTTGAAGAGACGAGTATTGGATTTCGACGTTGATAAACTCAATCCAGAGATTGCTGCTAGAGTCGGTCAGATTCTTGATGAACAGGACATAGACGAAGTCAGGTTGATCAGTTCAGGGGCGGCAAGTTTTTACATCTGGGTATGTCTATATGAGTTGTCGGTAACAGAGCGAGATGTACTATTTGTCTAGTAAGTGTGGCGAATTCAATTACCAGAAAGTGAATATATGAACAAAACTATTGAACATAGTGATACTGATATTCCCAAAAGAAAAAGAAAAACAAAACATTTGAGCTTTTGAAATAATGCGGAATCAATACACTTTGTCCCTTTTCTGGCCAAAAGCAGTTTGTTTTCAACTCGGATCATCAAATGAAATTTTGTCTTGTCACATTTCGCAAAGTGTTATATTGCAAACTAAAGTATGTGTGTAAATTCCGTACACATGCACCTTCCTATACGGCGAGTTTTATTTTAAGCTCGTTATGACTCACAATATAGATCGGATTATTACGTAGGTACCAAATCAGTTTTTCGAAATTTTGTTTAAAACAATTTCAGAGGACTGTTTTTGCTGGACAATATTAGATAATCGTATTTAAGCCAAATACATATATTCCGGACAAGGTTGTAAAAAAAAACAATGCATGTACTCTTTTTAATGCCCAAATCCAAAAGATCTCAAGGACGAACCGTTAACCAAAAAAA
Organism: Mopalia muscosa; assembly: GCA_031763545.1. NCBI lineage: Eukaryota > Metazoa > Mollusca > Polyplacophora > Chitonida > Mopaliidae > Mopalia > Mopalia muscosa. The sequence continues at coordinate 9,420 of JARFOD010113173.1, forward strand.
GGGCAGTTACTATGTAGAGTCTGTCTTGCTTTTATAATAAAACTGTCATGGACAAAAATAAATCAGATTTCCATATACATGTATGAAGAAATTTTATAAAAGTAATAACTAGTACACAAATCATTGCCACCAATTTATATCCTTCTTAATAAATATTCAGGAGGACATAAATCGTTTACAGCAATTTGAAAAAAATGTATCTTTTTGGGGGGGTTTAATTTTTTTATTAATAGAGCTAGATTGATAAACATGTGTGGATGTAAGGTCGGCATACCAAATATATCGTGTATATACCACTTTGTGATAGAAGGGTATTTTAATTTAATTAAACAAATTTATACTTTTTATCTTTTCAGACTGCATGTCCTTTAAAACTAATTTCACAAAGGATTTTGTTTTTTGTTTTTTTAGGCTAAAGGTATGGTGAATGAGATAACCAGCCGTCTTGCAGACAGCAACAAGACCATAACCCCCGCTAATAAATTTCGCCAGAAGCAGATATTCTTAGGTCGCGGAGATATCAGTGACGATGAGATAGAACGGCCTGTAAGTAGAGTGAGCACGGCTAGGCCTAGTACAACCCGTTCTGTCAGGAGACAGTCCATTTCAGTGCGCTAATGTATGGGTTTATCTTGATCTCGTATTTGTGAAACTCCGGGTTTTATTCCTTTTTATCAGTTGATTTTTCTCAAATAAAAAAAATCTGCCGTTGGAAATACTTTATAAGCGATTTGTGTTTCCAAGTGTCACTACCCAAGTAGGCCTACATTCTTCAAACTGTCGTCATAACTGAAACAACAGAATTTATAATCTAACTACAATAGAGAATCATTAGAACGCACACTTGTAATGTGGATACATTTTAAGAGAAACAACAATAGTATTCTAGATGCAAAAGGAATACTATCTAGGAAGTACAATTGTAACCTGGGTAAAAGCGAATCTAATAGAGGAAGCACAATTCTATTCTGGGCACAAGTAAAGCATTGAAGAACAAACTTAAGTATAGCAGCGTACATTTGGGAAACCGCAATTGTAATATTGATACAAGAAAGTACTACTGAGGCCACAATAGTAATCAGGATGCAAGAGAGTATATACTAGTATACTACCATGAAACAGCGATTGCAATCTGGGTACAAGGGAATACTATTGAGACTATGACAGTTATTTGTTTACTAGTAAGAAAAAACAATAGTGAACAGGGTACAAAATACTATTGTGGCCATGACAGTTATCTGAAAACAAGAGAGTTTATTACTGAGAAAACAAAATTGTAATTGTACAATAAAAAGAATACTATTGATGCTGCAATAGCAATCTGGACACAAGATAATGTACTATTGCGAAGTCACAGTTATACTCCAGATACAATAGAGGACTCAAAGCTGCGACTTACAATAAATGCTGAAATTTGAGTCAAAATGAAGTTAATGTTTTTCGGAATAGCACTTGTGTATTATGTCATGGAATTAACAATATCTGGATACTTGTAGTATGTATATTGTTGACATGCAGCATTTTGGTACTTAGTTACTAATAATGTTATTACATTGGTTATAAGCTTTTGAATCAAAAACGGGCTGTCACTGAAGCAATCGTAGTATATAGGCATAAGAAAATGTCCTTGTTTATAATAATATAAGCTTTTATGTTTAAAAAAAATATATATATATCCGGCTTAGTAATAATAGTTTTGTTTGTGTTAGGTTGTTACTGTTTAGAAGAGAAAATGTGGGAGTGATATATGTTCCTAAAAAGGAATTGTCATTTATATATCAAAATGTATAGGGGCATTTATACCCTCATCGAGATTCAAAGCAATATTTGAAACTTGTCTCTGATAAAGTATCGATATTTGTAAATAATCATTGATATAAAGAATTATCATGCCTGAGCAAGGGTGGTGAAATATATTCAGTATAGATTTTATTGTTGCTATATGGCTAAAAGTTAATAGCTCTGTGACACAAAGAGAATACGTTGCCTCTTTTTGAATGTTTATTGAGTTGAATAAAAAACATAAACATTTTACCTGTATATCCAGAAAGCCAACAATTTCTTTGCAAGTCGACAGTGTAAATTGGTAATCGTGTTGGTTTTCGCAGGAAACTTATGTGTGCCATATTGAAAATGTGTTGATTTCGGAAATAAGAAATAGCTAATTCCCAGTGATTTGAGTTGTTTATTCCTTGTGTTAACCTTTATTAATACGCTGTTAGGGTTTACTTCAGACTGCAGGCGGACTGCAACATGAAATCGCTCTAAATGACATGTTGTGTCTTTAAGCAATTAATTTATAGTTAAAATGTTAGCCGTGGAGAGCGGGATCATAGGGTCCAAACAATTTGTTGCACGTGGAATCAGATAAATATTCCCCAAATCAATATGGTAACTAAACCATTTGACTTATAGTGTATAGCAGTTTGTTTATTTGATTGTGGCTTAACGTCATATACTCAAAGGTACTTCACTTGCATAACGACGGATTGTCCATTTCTCTCCCTGTCCTATAGGCCATATAGTGGAAAACAGGTGGAAAACAGGGAAGAAACATTCGTGACTCCTTCATATGTCTGAGGTGGATATGGGGGACTAGTTCCCGTGAGCGGTAAATCATTAGTCCGGCACACTATAACCACTGAACACCGTCTCGCACCTGCTTGTCAGTAGAAAAGTAAAGCTTGACCATGACAAAAGCTTGACACAAGACAAATATAATCCTATTTTCATGTAAATACCGACTCGTTTGTAGAATTATTCCATTTCTTCCTCTTGTATAGGATCTGACCCTGACAATTGCGAATGTGTTGTTTTTTTTTACAAGGATTCACTCCGTCTTTTTTGTCCATGGTGTTTAAGTTAGGCAGAATAAAAGAAGTGGACAATGTTTAATCATGTAAGTTTGAATACCCTTGGCAAGATGATAAACCCCAATCTAACAAAACACAAACCGTCATGGATATGATAATCTTCAGTCCCATTAATTTAACCGCCTCTGAATGTTAAAATATAATCTAGCGAATCCAGGATAGCCTTTTTGCTGTTTTCCATCAAGGTAACTACTCTGGTATATGGAAGCTATATATGGTATATAGTGTTTAAATGTTTCAATTTGTGTAATTGACCTACATCGAGATTTGTACTAGGCCTCAAATCTTCAATTAAGTAGACTTACCGGCTTTATACAGGTTTGCTATTCCAATCGAATAAATTCATAATCCTTTTATTAGGTGAACAAGCCTAAGAAGTGAAGGCTACAAGGCCGTTATCTAAAATTTCCAATCTATATAGTCATGGTGTAAATAGCGAAAAATGGCTGATTGGCTACAGAAACTTGAACCCTACATTTCCGTATTTTAACAAGGTTATTGAGCGATTCCGAGTCTCGTTTGGTATATCAAATGTGTCTGGAAGTTGAGTATATCATATTTTATTGGACAATGCTAATTGAACTCGTAATAGCCGGTTAGTTGAAAAAAATTGAAATTACAGTTATGTGCAGTCTAACTCTATACGAATCTCTTTAATAAGACTCCATTGTATGATAGGCTATTAGAGATACAGAACTCTGCATATATGCGAATGGTAACCGTGGACTTATCGCCCGATAGTAACTCCATTTGGCCGTTGATGTAGCCAGATTTTGAAAATAAATATCTAATTTATCTATCTTGGGCAACAAATCTTTTTTAAAATCACGTTTTAGAAACAGAACTGCAACGTTTTAGAAACATAACTGCAAATTGATTAAACTGAAGACGCTCCTAAGAAAATCATGTTAAACCGACAACATGGTTATGTGCTGTATATAGAACGGATTCCGATGGCTCTTGAAACATGACGTTGCGGAGTTCCTCCATTCCGGGGACGAATTAATTCCTTAACGTTATGTTAGCGCCTTAGGTCCAGAGGATCTCCCCTTAACGTTATTTTACCAAAGTTAAGGTTCCTAAGGTTCCTTATATTCAGAGGATCGTTATGTTATGAGGGCTAAGGTTCAGAGGAGCTCCTTAAAGGTTATGCTATCAGGGCTACGGTTCAGAGGAGCATGCCATTGCGCGACGTACCGGTATTCTTAGCAACAAAACGTGCCCCACCAATGCGCTACATATAAAATACACGTGTTCAATGTATTTAAGGCAGCATTAAAAAAACAACAAAATTTTTTATGCTTTTAATATTTTTCATCGAATTACATTTGATAGCTGATATCCATTTCAGGTTTAACCTTTGAAATGTTGCCGTTTAGATAAATTTAAATATATGTTTCGTCTATTACAACTAGACTGTCTGAAGCATTGGAACATTTGATTAAGAGACATCCTGGGTCAATAGTCGAACTACAGGACTCTTAATCCATTACAATATTTACTCTCGTACATTTCCGGCAGGATTGTTCTCATGTCAAATAAATGGATTGCAGGTCTGCATAATTGTCAATATCCGACAGGCAAGTTATTGACAATCATTCCCAACCTAAAGTGTCAATCAATATGCAGTGTAAGTAGGCCTATACCATTCACTGATTAGCATTGTTTAGATCATCCAATATCTTATTGACCATTTTATTACAAGATAAAGGCATCGAAAACGACTCAATTGTTTACGAAGTTGTAAATTTGTCTAACGCGACAAGCTTTTTATAATAAACAAATTTGAACTCAAATTAACCAAAATTCAATTTAATAGAAAAGAACACACTCATTTTAAGATATCATTTTTGTCACAAAGGGTATCTCTTTCATATATTTATCGGAGCTAAATACAAACAGTAGCAAAGTAACAAATACGCTTTACGATTGAAAATTATATCCAACGTATGCATCCATTTACAAAATATAACTAAACTAAACTCAGTCAAAAAAGAAACTTCACACTCGTTTGGATGTCGATAAGTTGAGCATACAAGAAAAGTGGTTTTAAATAATGATTAAATTCCATTTTGTACCCATCACGGACGGTGTACCATAAAAATCATGTTCATAATGTAACCAGTTCCACCGGAAATGTAAGAGAGTAGAAAATGGTAAGTTACAACTTGATGATAGCATGTCACTTGCGCGTATGCCCTCCATGAGCGATCACAACGGCGACGCATAATCTCCTAAAGGATTGAATGAAGCGTCTGAACACAGCTTGGGGGATGCGTCGCCATAATTGAACCAACATGGCACCAAGTTTCTGCAATTCTGTGGAGGGTTCCTTACTTGACGGGTCTTCTGTCCAACACATCGATCCCATAAATGTTCTACGAGATTAAGGTCGGGAGACCTTGCGGTCCACTCCATGACATTGATGCCCGCATTCCTAAGAAAATTCCTCGTTAAATTTGCCGTATATGAGGTCTGGCATTATCGTGTTGGAATGTCAGACCTGGGCCATCAGCTGCCATGAATGGCAAAAGTTTTGGAATGAGCACCCGATCTCTGTATCCTGCAGCAGTTGAGTTTCCTTGAACGACAATCATTCAGGAACGGCCGGGACCTTTAAAGGCACCCCAAACCATAACACTACCGCCCCCAAAACGGTCCTCTTCCTGCACACAACACTGTGCGTTCCGTTCACCGCGTTCCCTCCAAACTCTAATTCTCCCATCAGCGAAGTGCAAAGTGAATCTGAATTCGTCACTAAAAACGATCCTTTTCTAATCACGCTGAGTCCATCTCGGATGTCGTTGTGCCAAGAGAAGCCGTTGACGTCGGTGTAACTGGGTTAAAATTGGTCCATGATATGGCCAAAGACCACTATTATTTACTTCCGTTTTGTCAGCCTCGAATATAGTTCTTAGTAAAAATGGTGTGTAGTCTTGTTTTATTTATTC
>JARFOD010113184.1:0-15241 GCA_031763545.1 Mopalia muscosa
TTATTGTACATTAATTATCTGCCAAGGGTTCAAATGCAGAGTAGCTCGGAATAGTAACCCTTGGCTAGAGAAGATGCTAAGTATTTTTTGAGACTTGGCAAGACATTTTGTAACATGAGATTGAAAACCATGTTTTATGATTAAGGCCAATACAGGACACATTTGAGGCCCATTCTTGACAGTAAGCCCTAATAGGAGTTGGGTAAACTGGGCAGCGTTTGGGACAGTGTTTTAACCGACATGTGTTGAAACTGGAAAGCAATTTCAGAAATAAGTTCAACATTAACTGGACAGAAAAATCATTACAGGATTCAATTATGTAAAGATTGGACTCAACAAGGACATAGTTTTTATGAGTCTGTAGTAGGACCAAGTCTCATATTTTACATTATTCAGATCTCTTAATAGTCAAAAGGAATCATTTAAAACATATGATTTTGAAAACACCCATAGTCCAATGATCCAGTCTAGGTAAAAGTTACAGGGAAAATGTAATATTGTGTAAAGGGAAGCATCTGAAGTTGAGGCTAAAATTAAATTAAATTTCTTGTTCTTTTTTTTTTCAGCATGGAAAAACTCAAAAATGGTTCAAGAGATGGAAGATCGAGACAAGGTTGATGCGTTACGTTTTCGTGAGGCAGGACTGGGCCCTTTACAGAAAACATTCTCTCAAGATCCAACAAAAGTACCCAAACTTGAAACCGAATCTGCAACAAAAGCCATCAGTGCCAAACCAAAGTCATAAACAAATCTTATCTTTTTTTAAGGTATTGAGAGCAAGTTGTAATCAAGACTTTTCAGGTCTCCTGTATATTAGATTTTATTTGAAGTGATAAGTTATCATGTGAACAACAAAACCAAACAAAGGTCAATTATGTAGGTGTATCATGTTTCAAATACTGGATTTTTTACCAGCAAGTGATTTGGCTAAACAACATACCAAGCATTTTGTTGTGTTTCTGTGATTTTGATTGTTGGAGTCCATTAAGTGTACACTATTGGGGGCATGTGACCTACTGTCGTTATTCAGTGGTTAGCACACCAGCCTTCTGATTTCCCTTCGATGTACCATTCACAATTTCCAGTCCCTCTGTCGATCTCAGTTATATTGAGTCACACATCATGGCTCCAACCATCGCTGGGGTGGTTTTTAAAGGGTTAACTCTTGGATTTGCTCTGTATTCATGTCCAGGAGGGCAGAGCTAGAGGTGAACAATCTGTCGTCATATAAGCGAGATACCCTTGAGGATGACGTTAAACCCCAATCAAACCAACAAACTCTGAAGCATGGCCTTGAACAGTAGCCAGCCGGTGGAACAGATAACTTAATGTAGCCCTTACTTGTCTGTTGAAGAATTTCTATTTATTTATATAGTTACAGGTACATATAATATGCTGATTGTTTGCCGATTAATAATTACTGTAATGAAAATTCATGTGATTTTTGTGAAACAAGATTTTTTTTTAATTGAACTTAATGTGGCTTTTGAGGCGATGCCGCTGGTAAATAAGATTAAGCAGGTGTTTTTTGGAAAAGCTGTTAGAAGTGGAATGGTGGCTTGTCATTTTCTTTTCAGTCTGAAGACCTTTGTTATCTATACTAGATAGGGGCAAATCCACTTTTGTAGATTTCTTTACTTCTTTTTCTCAGCTGAGTATGAGCCACACATTTTAGGACTATTTAAAAAAAAATCTCATTTTGGCAATAATATATTAAATTTACTATCAATAAGACAGGTGAGTAACTGATTATAAGCAAATTGTTTGAAATTCATTGAACATCTCGAGGGCCCGCGGCCGTGGCTCAGTGGTAGCGAGTGCGCTTCCTGAACCGAAGATGCTTCGATTTACCGTTCACGGGTTCGAGTCCGCCTTTCGACCATCAAGTATATGAGCGAGTCACATGTTGTGGCTCTGTCAATCGCAGGGGTGGTCTTTACGAGGTTTCCTCCCGGTTTTCCACCTTAATAGGGCAGTGTACAGTGTGGACAAGTGGACAATCCGTCGTCATATAAATGAAATACCCTTGAGTACGACGTTAGACATCAAACAAACAATCAAACACACCCAATTCCTGCTGCATTTTAAACCAAATCGCCATGCTGTGTGTGTATTATAATGCCAATTTCAGTTATAAATAAATGTTTTTTATTTAACCTGGTGTATTGCAGCTTTAGCCGATTCGATGTTGTGGGTGTTGGACCGGCGGATATTCCAGGCCATTATGATGAAAACGGGCCTACAAAGACAGGAAGAAAATGTCAAGTTTTTGAAGAGGTAAATTGAGAATTTCTCCTTATATTATATTATATTATATTGTTGTATTGTCGTTCATATAATGTTTCATTCTATTTGTTTGATTTCATTCTTTTGCACCTGGTCTTTATCGCTGGAGTTGTGACACAGGTTGACTACACCTTGTTTCCGCATGTGTTACTCTCTCCTTGAGCCAACAATAAATCATTATTTCTAGGATAGAAGAAAATAAAAGAGGCTATGTGTCGATGTTGCTTAGCAGTGTGCACATCTCCCAGGCTTCATCGGAACTCTCTCTGGATTCTTTATGAAACCCTATGAAAAGGATGTATCCAATTCCGTGATGATTGACGGTGATTGTCGGGTCACAAGGCATGTTTTGAAACGACAAAATTATAGATGAATACAAGACGCCTCGTGCAATTTGTGGCCGGCATATCTACTGTTGGCCGCGTTAAGATCCATTAACAAGCCTACATAAATATGACTGAGTTGAGAGCAAGCCCTGTTAACGGCCTTATAGAAGTAATTAAATAAGAGATACGAGCACAGCTGGCTGTGTTAAATGATACAAGGACAGACTACATTCAATACATAACGTAATAAGCTATTCTACAGTTCAGATTTACGGCTTTTTCTGTGGATTCACTTTCAATTTGAGTGAATGGGATTCAGTTACCAGTATAGAGAAATAATTGACAGCAATACAGTCATGAGGCAAATCACAGTGTGACTGACAGTAAAGCGAACAAAGGCGCCGAAACGATGAGAAATATGTTTTGGGTAGAAAAGGTATGCATAATATGGACGTTCCAATATAGATTTGAATTTGTGAGCTCCTTGAAACCCCCTACTTATTGATTGGGTGTCGATCCAACACTCCACCAGTCTTCAGCTCCCATCCTTTGCAAAATAGCAGTGTTGAGTGCCGATGTTATTGGGTGAAGTTCATTGAAGCTATTGGCCTGTTTTATAAACTAGCATTTGTTTTAGTCTTCTAAATCCCACATTATTACCTCACAATGTGTCCGATGTCTCGACACTGAGACAACCCAGTATGCTTTATGCACAAGACAAATGATATTCATTCGTGTAATGTAGGAATCAAGTCTTCACAAAAAAGGGTTTTCCAACACATCTGTTAAAACATATGCCATCCAGTCAAATTTGAAAACAAAAACAGATCTACACGCAAATATTCAAAAATGAGAAAAAAATTGAGTTTTTTTTTCTTATCATAATACTAATTTCTGTTCTAAATTTTACGTGGTTGCCAAGAGAATATATTTTTAATACGCTGCTATGTCATGATATAGGCCTACACTTCATCTTGGATATATGAATATAAGATACCCAATATAAGGGATAATCGTCCGGGGATAATCGAGTAATCACAGCAAACAAGCAGTCTGGCTGTGTTGAGACTTTAACAATACAGACACTTCAAACATGCTACATGTTTATGGATAGCTCCGATCAATAACTTCCGGTGCGACAGAGCAACTCATGTAGTCATCACTATTGGATTCTGCTCAACGCTTGATTATCTATGTAGACGTTTATTTGCCAGATGACTCTACACGTTTTTAACGTTCTTGCAATACCGATAATATCATGACTGTAGAATTAATGCCCATACCCTGGTTTCAATGACATAACGGCTGTGAACTTAATAAACGAAGAATACCAATTTTTAGTCAAACGTACATAACAGTTTGATAAACTAGAGGCGATATATTATTGACCTTGCTCCATGCTGAGTAAAATAGCCGTCCCGACAGGTTGGGTCTGTTCAACCTGGAACTAAACTGAATGTCTCTCTCCAAATGCTATATGATTGATGAGAGCAGGGGCGGTGGACAGTTCATGTCAGCCGTGTAAACTCTCTCCTGGACCTAGAGATAACGGGTCAGAGATGGCCGAACATGAGTAATCGCAGTTCAGAATTCTACTAACTCTCCCTTCCGTTCATAATTCTGGCCTCTTCTCTAATATACACATATGTGCACAGAATTCCGTCTGTTAAAGGCTGTCCTCATTTATTCACTAAACAACCTCGACATGTAGGGCATATTATTTTTTTTAAACTATCTTTTAAAAGCAAAAGAGGACCTATGGTACTGCAGGAACATTTATGGCAGATGATTCTATGAAAACAAATCCTATCATGTTGATGTCTTTGTCACACAACTATATATGTATCTCGGAGTTAAACCCCCATAACAAAACACCTTGGTGCGTCACGCTGAATGATACTTACACCCACGTTATTAAATAGCATTAATAATTGCTATTATAATAGAATTCTAACCTTACTAATGAGGGATGTGTTTAAGTTATTGTGTCTACCTCTTGACCAACTCCTCGTGAATCCCGGATGAATGACACCTGAAAAAGGATGGAAGCAATCGCTACTGATTAGCTACCGGAAGATGTAAATAAGGCACCACGGCACTTTTATTCAACGCTTACGGCAACTGAAGAGTTCTACATCCGTTGAAATCTCATTAGTTGACAGATTAGATGTTATCCGTCCACTGACCTGCAATAAAGAAAGCCAAATTAATTTAGGGACTGTCCATCAAACAAAGTGATAAACTACAGAGGGTATATTGCCTGTATGGTGTTTAATTTGCATGGCTTGGCTGGTGACGTAATGAACCAAGCGATCATTTGGAGACTAACATAATTACCTTCATTGACCGGATATATTTGTACAGAGATTCTATATCCGGTCTTACATGTCATGCAATTGATTTCCCCAGCAATATCCTGTAGTTCATGTTTGCTTCACAGATTTCAAATCAAGGCCATGGGAGTTATTTCCATCTTTCTTATTTTTAGTATAGTTTCAGGAAAGTACAAACCATTAATGGAGATGTTTTCAATGCGTTGAGTTATTTCTCATCAGAGAATTAATCGATTACATGATAGGCTCATTGTAAAGTATATAGATTAAAATATTGCTTTGTTTGTAGGCGTCCCGATCTCTATTTTCGTATTATAGTCTGTCAGATTATGAGTTTTCTGTCAATAAAATGCTTGCTAACAACTCTAGTTTACCCATAGACGCCCGGCTTGTAACTGACTGATAGTATATAATATATGTTATTGACAAAATTACTTTGTTTTCTGTTTTGTGTTCACATTTATAAAGTGAATGGCACATACATTCGAGAAAAACTAAAAGTAAATGAGAAATAAAAATTGAATTTAACAAAGAACGTTTTTGCTCTTAATAGACTTAGAAAGCAGTCCTTTATTCGAACATATGTGTCACACACTTTATAAATACGAAAAAACTGTTTAATTTACTACCGAGCACTTTCAAACCAGGCGACCGTAATTATACCTTTAAATAACTGTTCTGATTGATCAATATTATAATTGATTCTTTTACCTTTCACATTAATTATTTTTGCTGTTGTTTCATTTCAGTGTTCCTTTGCTGAAAAATTTATCTCCTGAAAAGTTATCCAAAATGGCCGATGTCTTAGAAGTTGTAAGTGGCTAATAAAAAAAGAACTATTTTGTACTGTTTTCCTCAAACCTTTATTATTTTGAGGTTTTTGGTGACAATTGGCTGGCTGTAGGTAGTATCTCTAGGTTCATGTCATGATAAGCGCCCAATGGATGTGACTTCTAAACCACTCCACTGTCCGGCCAGTACGCTAGACATAGTTTTGTTATTCAGTACCGAATCTATGACGGCTGAATATTTGACTCCGCGCTTCCAAAGCACAGCCCAACCTCCTCGGTTTCATTTTATGTACAATGGTGAAATTGCTTTTTCTGCACAATGAAGGCTATCTTCTGAATTGCCCGAGGTTTGTCTATCCGCTATTATACTGTACCCATTGAAGGTTTAACCTCAGCCTTTCCTGTTGGCACCTCTACCGGTTAGACTCCGTATTATTCGAAGCAATGAGAACAAATTAACAAAGAACATACCATGTTAACTGTGCTCTTTGTTATCTATCTGCTACAGACCTAGCAAAGGCTGCTTCGGGAAAGAGTTTTGGTGTTATTAGCTTTGACGTAACAGCATCTCTCAACTAGGTTGATTAGGCTTGGAGAAGAATGGAGTTAACTGCTTCCCTTAGGGCCTATTCACCGCTTCCTCTGTCTCCATCCATCAGACTTCTTACTTCTGCCCAAGCAGCCAAATAGGAGATTAGTCTAATACTGTCTGGACCACGAAGCGCAATATTACTAGGGCATATTACGTGAAAAAAATTTCTGACAAGAAATTCGCTCACACGTTAATAACATAATGTTCTGATTAACCACCGGTTTCTGCCTCCCAATAACTGTTATTCGTAATAGTTATTTCCCTTCAACAGCTCTAATATCTAAACCTTACCTATTGCATAAAGACTCCTTACCTTTATATGCTAGGCCGTTTTTGGAATATTTATAATTGTCAAACGGGCCAATCCATAGCAAATAGGCCTTTACATACACCTGCCATAACGAAACATGTAATCTGTCATACTGGTCTACCCGCAAAACATGTAATCACGTGTGTTTATCTGTCTTACTGGTCTACCCGCAAAACATGTAATCACATGTGTTTATCTGTCATACTGGTCTACCTGTAAAACATGTAATCACCTGTGTTTATCTGTAATACTGGTCTACCCGCAAAACGTGTAATCACGTGTGTTTATCTGTCATGCTGGTCTACCTGTAAAACATGTAATCATGTGTGTTTATCTGTCATACTGGTCTACCCACAAAACATGTAATCACGTGTGTTTATCTGTCATACTGGTCTACCCGCAAAACATGTAATACTAGACAGGTCTATCAACACATGCCAATCTAAATCAGGTCTACCCATATCCTACGGGTCTATCAACACATGCCAATCTAAATCAGGTCTACCTATAACCTACGGGTCTATCAACACATGCCAATCTAAATCAGGTCTACCCATAACCTACGGGTCTATCAAAACATGCCAATCTAAATCAGGTCTACCCGTAACCTACAGGTCTATCAGTACATACACTGTATGTAAATCAGGCCTACCCGTATCACACATCACTTCTCATGAAAGTTGTTCTATTACTTTGTATTTCAGGATTTTTTCCATGAAGGAGAATTCATCATTCGAGAAGGTGCTACCGGCGACACATTTTTCATTTTAAATAAAGGGGAGGTAAGATATTTTGTTTTAACTCTTAAACTGTGACTGCCCAGTTGCTGCCATCGAAGCATTCATTGTACGATTTAAATCCTATCTTAATTCCGATCAACGCTCAAATAGGATACAATTCAATATCCAATAAATATTTATAGTCATTGATTTTTAAACTGCCCCAGTAGGTGATTGTGTAAGGTTATGTAGGCTGTTCAGGTCACCCTGGTTCAGTGTGGTAAGGCCCTGCTGACCGAAGCCTCTCCCTGCATGAAGTGCCCTCCATCAACGCCCGTGCGTCTTCGGTCTACAATCAGCCGTAACCCGGAAAACACATCTCCCTGCTTTATAGTCCTTTTCCGCTCTTGTAACACTTGACTGTAACAAAGTAGACACATAATCGATATTTACTCTGTAATTCTCCGCTTTCTGAATCATTCCAATACAAATGGGGGGAAAACCTGATCAATGTTTTTTTTTTCATTTAAAATGCTTTCTATGTTTCGTTTTTTGCACAAATTGTCGGCACTTTTTTTATTCTTTGTACACTCTGCGTAATAGAATTGAATGTATTAGATTAATCTGTGGACAAGTTGGACTACATTCCTATTGAATTCTATCCTATGGTGATGTTTTTTTTCTTTACAATTTGTCTACTTTTCAGGTCAAGGTCACACAAAGAATTCAAGGTCACCCAGACCCCCAGGAAATCCGCAGACTCAAAACTGCAGGCGATTATTTTGGTGAAAAAGCTTTGTTAAGGTAATAACAGAATTGGTAAAAGTAGGAAATGTAAATGGCCGAATGAATTATGAATTGATTAAGAGCATATAATGCTAACAAATATTTGTTTTTAATGAAATTGACACTCCTGGACTATGTGTGTTTTGTAACGCTATCCGGTTTTTATGACTTTTGTCTCTGGGTTATGTATTGGTAGCATTTGTAGATAAGAAAGTTAATTTGATCGGTAGCCGACTGACCCTATAAATATCAAATATTGTTTGATTTATTTTTTAGGATTATGGGTTAACAGGCTCAGCAAAGTATCTTTTCTTTTATTTTTTGTAATCAACTTGTGAAATTTTCATGTATTCTTAGAGATAAATATTCCACCATAAATGTTTGCCAATTAAGATAGATGCTAATAAAATGTATTATTGTGTTTGGTTGCAGTGAAGAAAGACGCACAGCCAACGTTATAGCCTTACCCCCCGGTGTCGAGTGTCTCACACTGGACAGAGAGTAAGTCCTCTATTGTTTGGGGGTTTTATCTTTAATTTATCTATTCATTTGTTTAGTGAGTTTAAAGTGTTTCTTGAGGGATGGCTGTCGAGAAGAAGTAAACCCAAAGAATTGGCAGAAATCGTATATATAGGCCGAATTAAGGAACCCGACAGCAGTGAAATTTAGAACTAGTTTTGTGAATTCAACTGGTGGAAAGGATCACCAGGAAGCTTCAGGCGACAGATCACTGTACTGATAGCCACTAACTGGCACTAACATACATACAGATCACAAACTTGGGCTCACGATTTGGGAAATTCCGTTGAAACCGCAAGAGCGCTTATTCTGTACGCTAACACGACCGCCATTGCGTGCCTCGCCATTGTGTATTCCACTGTACATAAGCTTGAAACCATGTTGTAAACAAGTTAACCTAAAAAAACAAATCCATTAATTATTCTAGATTCAGAGTTCTGTATCTCTGATTATCTTTCATATCATGGAGCCTAGAGATACAGAGTTTGAGCGCTCCTTACCGTGTAATTTTAAATTGTGACACTTATCGTCTTTTATGTGTTCAATAAACTATACTGTCCAATAATTCTTTGTAATCTGAACGTTAACGTTGTGATACATTTTTCATGTCAAGCAGACCTAAAATAGTCCAGTAGTCGTGTTTAAAAAAGTGGAACATCATGGTCCAAGTACATGTTGTCATGCCGCCATATTCCTAGCCTGGTCCCCATCTCCCACAATGCATCATGCTACAGGAGATTCCACTGTAGGGCAATAACACGATTAGAAGCGCTCAAGCTCAGTAGCTAGAATTATGCCAATCCCTAGGGGTCATTCCGTCCTTCCGTCCGGGCTGATTTTTGGTGTCTTCTTTTTTGGTTTTTTTTTTTTTTTGTAACATTAGTATGTAACGTAGAAAAGCTGAAATTATTTTCTTTTTTTTAAATACATATTTATGCAAATTAGCTGCGTGCCTGCAACATTTTCTGGGCTGTTTCTTGGTTGCTGCTCAACATCGGATTTTAAAACTTCCTTACAACATCCTTCTATATAAGATGTATTTTCGCGGAAACGTGCTTTTTTTTTTTACACAAATTGTGCAAATAAGCTCTTTGTATTTCTTTGGTCCTGGCTGCATATTGATTGCATTTCAACTGAAATCGCCGTAACGAAAGCTTTTAAGACCAATCAAACATAGTAAAAAGCAAGCGAAAATTTAAATATAAATTCCCCGACCAGCTGTAAACTTGGTGTATAGAATGATGGAGAGGGTTGGCTTTCATGGAATAACCTGTAAAAGGAAAAATTTGAATAAAAATTCACCGATGAGCTGTAAAATTGGTGCGTATACTGACGGATTGCCTTTTATGGACGCCAGTTTTCTTTACAATTTGCACATATACTGTGTTGTGAACAGGTTCAGTTTAAACGAAAAACACTCCAAAACTAACGTCACTACCGCGGGGGGGGGGGCGGCCGGGGTGAGAGCACTCTGGCGCTCTAAGGTACAGTAAGAATCTGATCTGTTTTGTCTTGTCTTTGTATTGCCAATGTTTCTTGCAAGGGCATCAATGGTGGTTTCCTTTGGGTCATTGGACTGCCACGCGCCTTTATATGAGTGAAATTACCTTAAGTATGGTGTTAGACCCCAATCAAACAAATGAACCGACTATGGTTTAGTTTTGTATGCATTAATGACACAAGACCAGGAATGTGCTTTATACTGTTCAACATGGAACATTCATTTGCTATATTGCTTTTTTCCTGTCCTAAGCCTCCACTCACTACATCTACATGATTGTATATAATGCTTCGGTGCACTGAATGGCCATCATTTAACTTGTATCTGTGTTGTCAAAATACGACCCACCCTGTCACTTGTCACGATTTGTTTAGAATAACAAATACTGACACCTATAATTGCCATCTATACAAAACTTTCTACAACTTGCACTCTTCACCCTATTGTATTTGCCGGGTCGTATCATGGACTTTAGTTCCTGTAAGCTGTTCAGCTTCAGGCAATGTACAGGTTGAATAAAAATTGGATTATGCATGTTTTTTGAACATTTTAAAAGAAGAAAAAATTGCAAAGTATTACAAAACTTGCTACTCCGTTTTGTTTTAACTAACACTGCATTCTCATGATTATGTTGTTAGGGTTATCTCTCTTCTTTTTTTCCCAGATCTCCAGGTAGGGTGATTGGGAGTTTCCTGTTGCCCTGGCATTCTCTGGGCGACAAGGCAAAAAAAGCCGATCTGTATTCTGATGCCTTTTGTAATGTGGTCTTGCGGTGTCAAGATTTTTTGTAGCCTCAAGACGGTTTTCTGAAAAGAGAGAGGTTAACTGTAGCTTCCTATGCTCCTCAAGCTAAAGGGCAACTCGTAGGCTATTTTCTGTGGCGTTTTTGACTTGTTATTTGTAAAACTTATTGGATCAAGTTATGTCCTACAGTTGAGTTGCATCTTGTTAATGACATTTGGAGTCGCTAACTTCATCTACTGGGCTGTACACGGTCAGGATTGAAATTTTCAAACAAACCAGAACCAGAAGAAAAAGGTTCTCCTTTTTTATATAGAACGTTCAGATGAGTGTAGAAAATAAAACTTAACACTGGATGAATAATTATTGTCCGTTTTTATTAAAACTTTTGGCATTTAATGGTTGAGCAAGTGTTAATTATTGTTGGAAATCTATTGCTATATAAGTGAAATACCCTTTAGGGCCCCATCTGACTAAGGGCAGTTTATTTGAAGATTAAGCATTACTGTCTTCAGTTAGAATGGCAACAAGATTCACTTTGCAACAGTATTAAAACACCTTGTGTCTTATGGTTAGGCTAGTGTCAATTTTTGTTGGAAAACGCCGCCGTCCTATAAGTGAAGTGCCATTGAGCATGGCATAAATCACCAATCAATAAAATAAAAAAAAATAGTTTTCAACAAAATGTATGTGTGCTTTTGAGTTAATGTTTAACTATGTCTGTAGTTGTTCTGACTGCCGACTGCCTGCAATAATTACATTTACATAAAAAGGAATAATAGGGCATGTCAAACCAACACACAGTTTATAGTTCTGTAAAGCTTTCTGTCTGTCTACTCTCATTCTCTGTGTGAACTGCCTGTGTAATCAGGGTCAAGGTCGTATATCATTTTATGTCCTCATGGTTTCCGTTTGGAGGTCACTGACCACTTGGTGTAACTTATGTTATATCATGCCTGAGAATTACACCTATAGCTTTACAATTTGTCTGTAAAGCAGACAGCCACTACAAACATCCCCAGCCAAATAATAATAATCTTTGTTAGTTTTCGATAGATTTTGAGATCTGTAAGTTTAAAATTGATTGATGTTTCTAACTGTGTGCAATTGTTAGCAGATAAAATTGCAACCATTGGCAACTAACTAAAAAAAAAATTAAATTATATGTAGCCGTGTAGACAATTATTTAGGATGTTTTGCTTCTTAAATGCCTGCTATTATCTCCGACTTTTAACTGAGGTTATATGTGTAACCAATCCTATTGTTTATTATCAAGTGCCAGTTCAATCTACCTTTTCACCACACCTTGAAACTTTACACAACACTCTGATTTATTACAAATTGTTTTCAACAGCTGACACAAGATTCCACCTATCACAGCACTTGTTGGAATTTAGGCTACATTATTAATTAGGTTTGAATGTTTGATATGACGACGTGCCAACCCGATAGGTGAAGAAAACCACCCTCGACACTTCTGGCAACAAACAAAGACAAGAAGGGACTAATACAGGATCATGATAGGACGTAATGAAGATACCACAATCAGATCACCTTCTTTAACTCTGAGAGCACCAAGGCAAAATGAAGCTCCTTATCAGTTAGGAATTAATTAGGATTTAGACTATGTTTAAGAATTGAAAGCATATATGGTCCATATGTGGGTGTTTGGGTGGAGCCAGTCATAAACAAATATACCTATAGTATATATCTATACATTTTGAAATTCTACTTTAAATCTGTTCGCAGAATTGACAAAATTAACTAAACTGACAAAATACACATTTGAAGCTGTTCTGCCTGATGTCATCCCTTGTAGAGAGAGAGAGAGCCATGTCATTTATCTTTCTGTACATTAATGAAAAAGATATCAACCATTATACTTCGGTTATGAATGGTTGAGTTGTGTTTTTATTTTTCTTCGAATTGGCTATATTAAAAGTGAAACTCCTTTTTAGCAAAGTTATTAAGTATTAACTGTCAATTTTGTGTAGATGTTCATTAAAAGATTAATTTTTCAAGCTGACTATAAATGTAGCCTGGACAAAACTCACTGGATGTACTCTGAAATTCATTATATTTAATGGTTAGAAGGGCCTGTGAAATGGTGCTTGGAAACACACTGACAGTATGTTGTCTAAAACATTTTATAGAGATTGTCTGAGGACTCGGTTGCCAAATAGTTTGAGGAAGGGCTGAAAAGCTTGCCAGAGTGAGATGGGGTATATTCTCTCCTCTGTGAACAATCCAGCCAGACTGTTATGTAATCTGTATGTCAGTCTAACCTAGACTTGTCAGATAGAGTGAAGGAACTAAGACCAGTGCATGGTAACAACCTTCTATAAAATCACTATTGGTATTTCTCTTTGCTGTGTCCAGCAGTAGCAGGCCGAAGAAAAATTGACCACTCAGTGTACAGTGAAGAATCTTGTTTCATGTCATGGAGATGTTAATAAGCGTCGAGACAGATGGTTTATTTATTCACATACTTGTACCAATCATGAATTACGTTCATCATACATGACCACAGGGAGATGTACATGTGCCTTGACCATTGGTGGATAACTTTGACCGTCGTAGGATTTATTGACCAGTCGCCAGATTTATTGACAAGTGACCAGATATACGTGACCAGTAACTGAACATTAATTAAATACTTAGGTTAGTATGGAGGTGTTAACTGCTAGATATATGGAATAATAAGTACTAATGCTTCAGTCATTGGTCAACTATTCATAGGTATCTATACATGCCTTAACCGATGGCCAGAGAAATATTGACCACAGGGAGATGTGAGTAGGAAGCTGGTTAAAGCAAGGCATATGGGCATATATACATGTCCAGTGAACTGTAACCCAGAGGTCCTGGGTTCGAATCCCGGTAGAGGCAAGCAATTTTTTCTCTTCAGTTACTAGTATTCAAAATATAAAGTAAAGTATTTGTGAATTGTATTGTATCAGTAGGTATTGATATACATGTATTCGTAATTCTTGACCAGTGGCAGAAGATCATATTTACTCTTGTTTGGAAAATTAGGTTCTGGAATTCATATGGAGTTACAGGAATTGAAATATGGGGAAATTTTCATCGGTTATTTTAAAACCCATGATGCTCTAAATTTGATCATTTCTGCTGATTTAACATAGAAAAAAGGAAATGTGATTTGAATTTTGTTGGCTGTCCGATTTTGACACAAGCCCTCCTTTCTGTACCTGAGCTATAAGCAATAACAGATATGGAACACTTAATAATATGCACATGTAATTTCTAAATGTCAAATATGTACAACAGAAGGTTAAGCTGTCAACAGTAATGTTATTGGCTGATGTAGAAGTATCGTCTTAATTTTCCACTGCGATTTTGCAAGAAATGCTGAAGTGGATAATCCGTCCTCATATATGTGAAATACCCTGAATTATAACGTTAAATACCAATCAAACAAACATCTATCACAAAAGGGATAAACCTAAACGATCTGTGAACATATTTATTCAAAATATTTGTATGTTTGGGTTATATAATAGTGACCATGTTAGTATATTATGTGTTCACAATCTATTTACAGATATATTTTGTCCGTAGTCCTCTTATTCATATATCATGTGCTGTCTTTCAAGAGGCTAGTCAGCCAAACCTTGTTCATAGCCAGACCTTGTTCATAGCCGCCCTCCCCACCCCTCTTACCGACATAGATTTACTGCACAAGTGAGCTACAGATGCACCACTCCCAAAATATGTGATTATTCAGCAAATCCTGAGGCAAAGTTCCTGCTAACTGCTATCATGTAATTAGTTAACATCCTAGTTGGCAGCATCTTAATTGATTCGGTGACAAAACGACTAGGTTACTGCATAATTAGGACTGCTTTTATTTAAAACATATATACACACATAATATTAATATAGATCAACCAAAAGTCTCTGTACGACCTGGATAATTATTCATTTTTACCCATCATGTCACCTAGAGATAACTTGCAAATTGATTTCTTAAAGAAATGTCCAAATATTGAAATTTTTTTGTCTTGAATAAACCAAATTTTCAATATATATATATTTCTATGAACATGCTTTTATTTTCATCCATCTATATGCCATTTAAAGTGAGTGAGAAGTTGGGAGTTACCTGCTGCTCTCTGGAGGCCTAGGGCCGTGGCTTAGTGGTAGCGTGCACGCTTACTTAACTGAACCTGCTTCGATTTACTGTTCACAGGATCCAGTCCGCCTGTCGATCAGGTACATGAGTGAGTGACATGTTGTGGCTCTGGCAATCGCAGGGGTGGTTTTTACAAGGTTTCCTCTTGGTTTTTTACCGTAAAAAGGCTAGGTGCAGCGTG
>JARFOD010113195.1:0-15240 GCA_031763545.1 Mopalia muscosa
GAATTTAATCATTATTTAAAACCTCTTTTCTTGTATGTTCAACTTATCGACATCCAAACGAGTGTGAAGTTTCTTTTCTGACTGAGTTTATTTTACATTTGAATAGTTAAGAGTGTATATTTAACCCCTCGCGTGCTTTGTTATGCCCGTGTTCATTTGATGATCCGTCACATCTGACGAAATGCCTGGTTACCCAACAGAATTTGCTTGCATACCAGTGTAGTATCTCGCCAGTTCCCGCTCTCCGCGAGAGAGACTGAGTTAGTGATTTTATCTGCAGTTCAAGGATAAAAGCTTGCTGTTACATATCCCTGTATATTGTAATCCCAGGTTTTATTGTTCGGCTTTACCAGTAAGTCCAAAAGCGTTTGCTCAGGTTTGAAACATAAATATACGTTAGTGTTTTTAATATTTTTGTTAGTTTTCCGACAGACCTGCACTATACGGCAGTGTAATATGGTTTTCGGGTTAGATTTCGGGTTAGATTTTCGGGTTTACAATTTAAACTCTGTTCGGGTGCATTCAGGATAGCCGCAGATTTTCAAAGATGAATTTATTTTTTTGTTTTTCTCCGATTTATCTGGTGTACTCGTGACTATTGTGTCATAATTGCAGAACTCGAATCTTACCTGAATCACTACCCACTACTGGGATATAGATTTAATAGACAACAAATATTTTGTATTTAGTATGAATAAGTTTGATGTCCATATAAACCGAAAGCTCCCTGTTTTTAAAAGTGACTTTGTGCTTTGAAGAATTTTATACAATACGGTTTTACCAAGCAGAAGAATCTAATTGGATATACTATGTTACTATTTTGGTTTTTCGGACGATTAATCCGCCGCCAGTTTATTCCGTCTAATACGCCTGTGTGTTTGGAAACTTCCCAAAACGTCAATGTCGATAAACATTACTAGTCAGTACAATCATATGACGCTTAACAAAGACGCTATAAGGGGTTCGTTGTATCCTCGGATCCAATGACTTCAGGAAGCTAGAACAGTTTGGTTATGTTGTTATAAAAAGTAAACATACCCCCCCACCCCACACCAAAAAAAAAAAACCGCAAACAAAACAAACACACTTACAACAAACTAACTGAAATGTATAAATCACTACAAGCTGAAAGGTATTGAAATCATGTTTATGATTAAGCCCTTGGTCGATATTATATAGAAATATGATTGGTATTACTGACCATGAACTCCTATCATTCTTTGAAGAAGGACAAGAAGCAAACCTATTAATATTAAATTTGTTAAACTTGTTAAACCTAGGAACAATTGTCAACCGGAACAATGTTATAACATCGATTTGATCATGTTAAATTCCAAAGTCCACAGCATTTCATCGACATAAAAGGTGACGCATTCTTCTCTGTACATGTCAGAAGGCAGACAGCCAGCAGGAAACCGTAATTCACTGGGGTACCATTCATGTTGTCGTGACTGGTATTTGTAGATTTACAAGTTAAACATTCCATTGTGGTAGTTGAGGAGGGTGTTGATTGATTTTACATGTCGTTTTAGATCCCCGATAGTTTTGTGTGTCTTTGTGTGGAGACGAGGATAGTCAGGAGGAGCTTTCTTGCCCGGATGTAAACGTGACAAATTATAAAGCAGCGGGAGGTTTGTAGCTCCTTGGCACAGGCCAGCTGACATTGATCGTTGTCTCATATAGAACTTAAGTCACACCCTTCAATCTTGCCGCTAATAATCGATAACTCGGTGTTTATTATATGCTAGATTAGCTATTGAATCTGCTGCCGTTCACTGTATACCTAACAACCAGTACCTTCTGATTTAAAATATATATATATATGTTTTTTAGGTTATAGGAACCGGAATATAGGAAGTGTCACAACTTTGTGTTACATCTAGCTGTTAGGCCTATTAAACAGGATTTACAGTGTAGACATTCTTTAAATAAATTATTGGAACAATTTCTCATCGGAATTTTTCTTAACGTGTTTAGGCTAATCCATTAATATTTTTGGAGTAAACCTTGTCTTGAAGACAAATTACATCTTCTAATCATTCCAAGTTCTTTATTGGATATATTATTTGCAATTGAAAAAAGTGTTATTTAAAGAAAATGTTTACTTGATGAAAACTTTAAAGCCGATTGGTAAGGGTTATATCCCACATCTAAAAAAGACAGGATGTTAGTTATAACAAGTTGAAACAATTAGACGATTCTACATCTTCCAAAACGTGCTAACAATTGTTCCACGTGACTAGCACGTGACGCAAGTTTTTTTAAAACAGAGCGTCAACGGAAAACCGCTTAGAAATTTGTGTTAAGCCTGGTCGCAATCTTGGGCCGCATGGGACTTTGTCCTTGGGATTTAAAGTCGTTGGCGGATAATTGCTCGTCTGAGGCAGGCTTAACAGCTATAACAGGTTTATTGAATTATCTAGCCTATATTTTATTTCCCGCCAAGAAAGAAACTAGTTTGTAAATTTAACTATTTCCTAGATTGTTTATATATTGTTGGTATATATATTAACAGTATTTTCGTTATTTTGGAATAGACACAAAAATTATTCATATATATATTAGTTTACAAGTGTTGAGAGGAAACTTCCTTTAGAAATAGAACTACACCACGAATGCAAATACAGCGCCAGAACACATACACACAGAATACAAATATAACCCAATAAAAACACACCACCAATACACCACCAGTAAAAATGCATTACCAATAGAAATACTAAAAATATAAATACACCACAAATAAAAATACACTGCAAATACAAATGCACCACCAATACAAGTATATCAGCAATACAAATCCACAACCAAGGCAAATAACCACCTACAAGCCTTCAATACGAAGACATTCCCAATACAAGTACACCTACGATATACCTACACAACCAATACGAATAAACCACTTATATACAACCAAGAGAAATGCGCCAGCAATACAAATACAGCACCAATACAAATACACCACCAATACAGAACCAATACAAATACAGCTATTACAAACACACCGGCTTTGCCCCATGGAGCCCTGTGAGCACCAGCGCTACACGAGGCTCCGGCATGTGTCCGTGCTATTTAGCCGTGAACGGTTCATACACCTAGGCTTGATTAGTGAGCTGACGCGGGGTCCTTTGATCTTCACTGCGCTTACAAACTGACAGGCGTTTGTCATTTCGTTGAGAGTCAACCTACGCAACAAATAAATTGGATAACCATATGCTAGGCATCAAAGCGAAATAATCTCGATTGAGTGGTAATGGAAGCGAGTAAATGATCTATTTAGAAGTCGACCGTGTATTGATTTTGACGTAAAATGGCGACTAAAGTGCTGCCAACCTGAGATGGCTAACTGAAGCGGTATCTTAATGCTCACCAGCGAGAAATAAACCTGTGTGTCATTTTACCGTACATACGACGTAGAATAAAATGATATTTCACAGATATTATATAAAATTCCTTATTTATTAAGCGAAATCCTAATAAATGTCAAAAGCAAGTGTGCGTTGACAATTTGAACTGCCAATTGCTCAGCTAGGAGTGACATTTGCATAGATCAAAACCAATGTGTTCCTTTATTGCCTATCGCGATGCTGCTATATCGTTAAAGTCTAAAGGCTGTTTAGACTGCATGGTCCCATTAGAGCGAAGAAAATAAGTATAGCTTGTACTGCTTATGTTAAACTCAGTTATCTTAACATATACATGCCTGTTATTAATTAATCTAAGTGTAGACAGAATGGAGTGCACTGGAATTGAATACTTGTACACACGAAGTGAAATTCCGAAAAAACATAACTTCATTTTGACTCAATATTTCAGCATTTATTATGCCATAATCGCCTGATGATGGCATAATAAATGCTGAAATATTAAGTCAAAATGAAGTTATCGTTTTTCGGAATTACACTACTTGTGTATTACATTATTATTGTTAGGAGCATTTTCTTACCATTAAGTGTGTTTTTGTGTTACAGCATAGAATTGAATTTTAATTTCTACGTGTAATTTAATGTCATATCGGTGAACATAAATTGTGTGTACAAAATACTCCAATATACTCCAGGTATATAACCAGGTCTGTAATCCTTCCTCATCAATTGTATACAACAGTATATTCACCAGATCAATGCAACTGCTCATGTCAATGAAATTGCTATATAATATGCTAAGCACTAACCGATTCAAAATCAATTCGCATTATGGTGTATTATGAGTTCTGTGTATCACATAACAAGGACTCATATTATTAGCACAAATTAGCTTTCGTGGTTAGACGATGTACTGCATTTATGTGACTGGATCATTGGTGTCTTCATTGTTTCAGTTAACATATAAGGCGTCTAACACTTTACATACCCGGATATTGAGGCGTGTTATGACTGGTCAGATGTCTTTCTTTGACGTCACACCAATAGGACGAATACAGAACCTGTTCTCCAGTGACATCGACCAAGGTACTCTTAATTTAAAGGAAAATGATAAAGTAGATTACACTTGCCATGTGAAATATCTGTATGGGACATATCAAAACGGTTTCCTCAAGCCTATTGTTTCTGAGTTTGGTCTGTAAGTTCTGTTACCATAAAGTCACGCTTAGAGTCCTTTTAGAATGTGTGCTTATTCTTGATGGTTTCTTAGTATGGTATCATACGCCAGAAAAAGATCTTTGTTTGTTTATTTGTTTGTTTGATAGTGGCTTCAATGGTATTTCATTGTTATAACGAAGTCACCGTAAAAACATTCCCGCGAATGCCGAGGCACATCGTGTGACTCACTAATATACTGAGGGTCGACAGACGGGCTCGATCCTGTGGACAGTAGGATTAGTAAGCGCACTTGTTAACAACTAATCCCAGCCTAGAGCCGGCAGATAAAGAAAGCCGTGCTAATGGATTTTGATGAGAGTTTATTCCTTATAGATATAGACCTGTTTCAATGTTTAATTATATCCATTTCTGTTACAGTTGATAATTTTTTAACCTATTATGCTGAGATAAGTGTGTATTATACCGTGTATGCTGTGATCATCATAGGATCAGTGTCGTCATCATCTCCTATAGCCCTTGTAGCAATTCTACCAGTCGTGGTCACATTCTGGTATATATGGTCACGATCCAAATCCGCCATTAGAGACCTCAAACGACTAGAAAACGCAGCGAGATCTCCTCTCTACAGTCTCATCACGTCGACCGTACACGGGTTGACGGCTATCACCGCATACAACAAAAATCACCAATTTGCTGAAAGGTACCTCTGGGGACTGTTTCTTACGAAAATAATCAAAACAACTCAATTTCTAGAAAAAGAATTAAAAAAAAAAAAAAGTGAAAAGGGTAGTTCTATCATCCATAATTAGCATGAATGAGTATTGCTCTATACAACGCTGTAAATAAATATGTTGAAATTTGCACTTACAAAAAAAAAAAAAAATGACCGGACTCACACTTCACTCATATATAGTATTATGTGTAAGACCTTTTAATAAACTTAATCTGAAACAATATCGGACGATATTGATACACTAGATTAACTTATTCTATGATAGTAGTATAGAGTGAGTAACTCCAGTCCCATTCATTAGTACATAATAAGGAAGGCTTCAGCGTTATCATGTAATGGGTTATTACATAAATAGTAGTGGGGCGTCATTTTGCCGCCCCACTACTATTTATGTAGTATTTGTTTTATTACAGACAAAGAAGGAACAAACGTTACTATGTACTTATTCCGGCTCTGTGTGTTACGTCACCGCGACATGTGTCCCCCTGTGTATATTGTGGTTGTTGTATGGCATGGACATTTTTTTCAAACCAGGAGTCCTTATGAAACCTGTCGGTGTAAGGGTCTGGTGTTAGATTGTCATTGTAAATGGATTAAGACCTTTTTCGTAACAGTTTGGTGGCCCGGAGAAGGGCCTTTGGAATTTGGAGGCTGAGAAGACTACAGACTAAACTGAATTAAGTAATAAATCTATTTTAGCCGCATTTTGTTTTATTGAGTTAAATAATTATATATCAATAAATGTAATACTAACATGTAAAACTATTTGTATATGCGTATGCAAATTGTAAATATTCTGTTTGCATGCATGTGTAAATACATACCCTTTTATATTTCAACATCATTTAATTTCTATTACGGGGTAGAACAAGCCCCTAAAGCTTTATTCCCTCCATTTCATTTGTTTAAATGTATCTGTATATTTATTATCATTATTTATGGTGAATACAAATTTATTCATTCATTCAAGAACCTGTCACCCGACTGCTGACTGTCAGATGACTAAATCTCAATGGAAGCATCAACTTTACCGGAGTACACAATGAATGCCACCCAAGAGGGTGCCATCACAGAAAGCAGCATCGACCTGGAGGCCGGGGAGGTGGAGGACGAGAGGAAGGGAACACCGGCCTGTTGTCGGATCTACGAAGAGAATAAAAATAAACAGGAGAATGAGGAGAAATCAGAAGCCGAGACGGAGGATGAAAAGAAGACGACCCAGTGTGCAGTTCCTTTTGTTGTGCTTCAAACGGGCCTCACATTTAAAGCGGCATCAATTTACCGCCGGAGTTGCGTATGGATGAAGCCAAGAGGAAGAACAGGAAATAGATGCAGTCAAAGACGCCACCAAGGCCTCCAGCTGCGCTGGCCGCCATCGCCTCTTGAGCTTCCTGTGTCAATTGTTTTCATCCCCCAAGGTAAGGAGGAGGGACTCCTGCTTAGCCTCGGTGAGTGTTCTGACCTCAGGGAGCACCGTTAGGTGGAGTGTTAGATTGATCTTCCCTGGCTTCCCTGCTTTTTCTTTTTCCCCAGGCGTGGCGTTGTATCACTTGGATGGGCAGTCATTCTGTAAGATACGAGTCTGACGAGTTTCTGGGGCTTAATGATTTGTAGTATGACTGAATGTCGATGGGTCACCTCTTTATATACAGTAAGCGCGGACGTGTGAGAAGTTTGTTGGCTTCAAATGGTCAGAGATCGAAAACAAATCTGAAGTGTGCTTCCTTGTGTTACACGTTGGGGTGTTTGACGCCTCTCCACTGCGTAAACTGTTGAGGTTGAGGTGTTGTTTTGGAAAAGCGAAGACGCTCCTTCTCGTGGTGTGGTTTTTTTAATAGCGAATAAGATTGACTGTCCACAGTCGTGTGAGTTGAGTTGAACAGCGGCTGTTTTTCATCGAGATTATAAATAAAACGGTGTTGTCACGACCTGTATTCGGTTGGAGGTTCTTCATTAGGTGTGTGGGCATCTTTTGCTCACTGCGTTCTACTTGGCGTCCCTATAACAATCAGTGTGAGCTACGGATAACATGGCCTCTCGACAAAGCGACTATTTACCCGGAGAACAAAATGGCGTAGCCAGCAGCGGGGTATGAGTGACGTTACTTGTTGACTCCGACCCAGACCTGTGTTCTCAGTACACAGGAACTCGGTCAATCCAGGTCACTCAAACCCTCGTCTGCTTCAGTCATTATGTACACGGTTAAAACGACATCAATGGGACTATGGATAGCACAAAGCTTGTCCTTTGTGGTGTTTTTGTAAAATTATATATATATATTAAAGAATAGTCTGTTCTCCCTTTTTAAAATTATTTTTGTCATTCGTTTGTCGTTTCACGGTGATGTGATTGTGTGTTAGTGGACGGCTGTACTTTAACGAGAGTGGACTGGCTTATGGCTTTACCACAGCGGAGACAACGTCAAGTCGCCATGATGTCTACAGGTGGGATACCACGGAGAAAGAAGCAATTTAAACATAAGCGAAAAGTCAGAAGTGTGCGTCAAGTCACCATGAGGAGTACCACACAAAGCGCTGAGAAACGACGGAAGCGTAGACCCGTACAGCACAAAGCCTGTCAACACATGTTTAACGCTTATTCCAACCTCGTTTAAGGAAAAAGGAAACATCGAGCAGGCACAGCTCAAGAAGAAGCAGCGAATTGTGTTATTGCTTGTTAGGGTTTAAACCATCGAGCGAGCACAGCTCAAGAAAAGGCAGCGGATTGTTTCATTGCTTGTTAGGGTATTAAACCAACCCATAACCTGATCTCAGAGACTTGAGTGCACTCACCGGACCAGTTCAACGCGTTTTCTGCCACATACGCCCTTAGAGACACTGGTGTAAAAGGATGTGCTTTTGGTGGTTTGGGCTTCATTTCGGACCCAACAATTCATCTTGCCTCTGCTTACCGACTTCTCTCTCTGTTCGCCAACCTATCTGCTATAGTCACCAGCCTACCTGCTCTCTCGCTACCTGCCTGCCTACTCTCTCGCTGTCTACCTACCAGCCAACTAGCTACCATCGCTGATCATGTCAAAACGAACCACACCAACGACCGTGACTATATCAGCCCCTGTAGAGAAAAAACAGAGCCCTCGCACGCTGTTGAATCACAGCATCAAGACGGCCGTAGTGGTCGCGGTCTCATGGCTGAGGCCGACGAGAGTGTCGCGGCGCTCTGAAGAGAAGTCATGGTCGGAACGGGAGTGACGTTTACCTGGATCAAAATTTGTTTCAGAAGGGAAACGACCATCGCACGATCAGCTTAAACGCGCAGAATGTAGTGATGTTTAACAATCCCAGGGATGCCTCACAAATCAACCACATAGCCAAACAGATGTAACCGGGGCATACTGCCTTTGTGCGAGAGAGTTTTTGAGGATACGACACGGAAGCCCCACGGGTACATCCAGGCGACATCCAGGTCGTGTCCAGGTCCACACGGCTCAGTCTTCAATACCCCCACCTAGTGGATGGATGGATGGACAGCATGTCTGCTCGCGCGAAAAAAACAGTTACCGACGTTAGGTGCCTTGACCACAGCTCCATCTGACGTTGCTCGTGACCTGATCCGGGTAAGTGATAACCGTGTGTTGACGTATCTTTGCGGGTGTGCTAAAACACGTTACAGGGGAACGTCCCGCTCACACCATGTCAGAATGCCCGATTGCAACCGTACAAAACACAGCTCCGACTCTTGGCAATTAAAGCCGTCAGTCTGAAACGGAAATGCGCCATTGTTCAACGCGGTCGATTTTTACTCGGCGCACTAGCGGCACCTCTAATAGGTCTCGTGAGTTCGTTGCTGACCAAGAAACTCAACCCGTGACCTGCGATAAACTTCAACACGCAGGAGGATGACGTCAGTGAAAAATGGCATGGGTGTAACCTCGATTATTGGACGCGTTGCAACGGGCTGCGACCACCACCAAGACACACGTCGCACTCCACCCAGTGCAGTACCCTGTGAACCAGCCAGTCCAGGTGTTAGCACGCTCGATCAAGAGATGAAGCGATAGACCATCGAACCTGTCAGGCACGGAGAAAATCCTACAGCACCCTCAGACGTTGAAGCGTTTTTTACCTTTCACCAGAGACTCCGTGGGACGACCCTAGATACCCCTGGGGCTAAACACCACCCTGAACTCCATGGGTATCCTCACGACCCAACCGTCAACAGCCGCCAGCACCACCACCGACACGGACGTGACCTAAACCCCAAGCGTCTCAGCCACTGACCCGCCACCCTATGCCCTGTCAGCCTCCACAGCAGCCTGAGACGAGGTCCGAGACGATGGCCGAGATGGTGTCAAACGCATCGAAAATGAGGTAATGAACAATGTTCCGGTCCGTCTTCGTAAAAAAGCGCACGCTTTGTTACAACGCATCAAGATAAACCCCACCACGGGCTGGAACGAGACGAGGGCTTTGGTCATCGATGTTTGTGGCGTCCCCGAGACACACATGGTGGATTTCATCAACAACGCCCTGCGAGTTCGACGGCACGGCGCGAGGTTGTGAAGCAATGAATATCCTGAGAGATTGGACCCCCAACAGAACATGGTGGCATCCCTATCATGACAGCTTCAGCCAACCCGTCTTGGGGACCCCACCACACCATAGCCGTAAACGAGTTCTGACGCTTCCTCCCTCGCCTCCCTTCAGGACACCCTCGTCCATTCCATCACCACCCGGTGGGCGTCCCCGTAGGGCACGCCATTGGACCTTCTGCGGAACGGGCAACTGCGGCACACCATCACGCGCGTGGCGGGGCGGCTCAGGGAGAACGCGGCGGCCAAGCGAGGCGTACAGCGAGCCGCCAAGGGAGCTTCCCCCTCAGAGAGAGCCCACAAGGGATGGACACTTGTCGAAGTGACGTCACCCACAGGGCCGGAATTAATACATAATAAAGTTGATTCTTTCTTTGTAATAAAAAAAAACACCCCAATACTATTTAAAATCAAAAATGCTTTATATCCGGAAGTAACGAGCGTAATGAAAGTTCTATTAATGTCATGTCTACATTACTATCTATCTGTAACCGATACTCACCGTGTCTCTTGTTCCAGATTCAGTCAGTTGTTAGATCGTCACCAGGTTCGACTACTCTTGGCGTCAATCGTCAGTCGCTGGACGGGCACTCGTCTTGATAGTGTTAGCGTCATTTTGGTTTTTCTTACGTCACTCCTCATAGTTATTTCTCCTGATGCACAGTCTTCTGCTCAGGCGGGACTGGCCTTGACCTTTGCCCTTCAGGTGAGAGTGCATGCTTACATTTTCGGGAATTCGGCACAATTTGACGTTTGTTGAATTTATGATCTGACGCAAATGCCTGCCGAACGGTGTTAAACTAGGCCAAGCTTACTGAGGTTTGTGAAGGGTCGCCATCCCAACTGACCAGTAACACCCAGTCAACACGAGAATGATAAACAACCAATCAAGTACATAAGTGATGTACTTTGTTGCAGGTTATGATGTACCGGTAGCGTTAAGTTATAGTTTGCTTTAAGCTGGACAAGACAAGCCAGAAGTCAGAACAAGTTGTCTGTCAGAAGAAATCTTAGATTGGCATTTTAAGAACCTGGTTTTGGAAGCAGAGCTTTTATTAGTCAATTTTAAAAAACAATCGACACTATTTAGCATGCCCTTTCGTCAGTTTATTTGAAGAATAGAAATACTGTTTTTACTTAGCACTGGAAGAAAATTAATTTTCCAACATTATGGTTGTGCTTGTGTAAATTATTGTTGTCATGCACCGCCGGCATATACGTGAAATACCCTTAAACACGGCGGAAAACACCCACCAATCAGCTGGATATAGTTTATTAATCAGAGAAGTTTCATAGCTGTGTGTTTGCCAACGTTCAGTACATTCTTTCTTTACATATTTTAAGAATACAAAGAGGGCAACGCAATGTTAATATTTCGTTTGCGCCTTGTCCTGTTGCGCCTTGCATGAACTTGAACGGTGCAACCATGATTAAACATTTTTATCTGTGCCAGACTGTGCGAAACCTCAGCAGAGTCCAAGTTATAAGAAGCTAAAACAATACTTTTACGTCTCGGAATTATAAGAAGGCTTTAAAATGTCCAATTCAATGTTAACATGTCTACACCAGGCTGCATACTGTTATCATCAACACGAGTTGATTTTTTTTGTCGACAGTTTACCGGTCTGCTGACAATTGTCTCGATGTTTTCAAACGAGTTCCTCAGCGCCTTAACATCTGTGGAAGGTATCACCTCTTACATTGACGTGAGCATATGTTTGTATTTTTTGGAATAAATTGCATGTAGCGTGTTTGGCTTGTTGCCCCATTGTAGCAGGTCTGTAATACAAACTGTATTTTAATAACAAATGATATATGGATTCCAAAATCTCAATATATGGGAAATAAACTAGATGTTGTTGGGTTCAAGTCCAATTCTGAATGCAATCAAATGGTCTCTTCGACGTTTTATATATTTTGATTCATTAGAGTCCAGTGTAAACATAAATCTTTCTAGAAAATTTAGCATTTTGCGTATTCTAAAGAAAATCATTTCTCAGTTTTTTTTTATAGTGGAACTCTTTTTGTACATAACTAAAATAAGTTTATTTTACATAAGTGAAATTCTTTTCCACATATGTGAAATAGTTAGGTTATGGTGTTTTATTCTACTTATGTGAAAAAGAATTTCACATATTTAAATAAACTTTGATATTAAATATGTACAAAAGAGTTACACTTATAAAACAATGATTTCTCCCCACAGCTTCATTTTTGCTCCTATCGTCTTGTTTAGACTTCCAAGAAGAGGATAGAAAAATGTTGAAAAAATTTCTACATATGTTGAAAAGAATTCCAGATCTATAAAATACAAATTTTATTTTACATGTGAGAAATGGTTTTTTACATAGGTGAAAATCTTTTCAACACAAGAAAAAAAGAATTTCAAATATGTGGAAAAGAATTGTACATAAGTAAAATAAAAGCAATTATGGTCTAATTCAGGAGTCAACAAACCAACTGAATTGTTTGATTGGTGCTTATTAACGTCGTATGCCTACTCAAGGGTATTTCACTTATATGACGACGGAGTGTCCACTTCACACTCTACACAACCTTATTACGGTGCAAAACCGGAAGGAAACCTCAACCTTAAACTTTTCCTCTGCACATTGTGGCGATTATGATGACATTCATTAAGCAAAACAAAGCTATTACCTATTTTTTCCTAAGTACGTGTATTTAACTCTTTATTCAAATATATATTTTTTAAAACTAAATTTAAATTTTCAGAATTTTCCTCTAGAGCTAAGATACGTCAAGCCATTTTACTCCCCGGATTCCAACTGGCCCGACAAGGGAGAGGTTCTGTTCCGTAACTTCTGTCTTCGTTATCAGAAACATCTACCTAACGTACTGGATGATATATCAGTTCACCTGCACCCAGGAGATAAAGTAGGTGTGGTCGGCAGGACTGGGGCAGGTAAGATCATACCTACACAGATCTTAGTTTTCATCAATGTGATTAGTGTTTGTATGACCTTTAAAGGAAGGGAAAATCAATGTTGCTAATGCTTTACTTTGTGAGACAGACACATGTGTGTGCCCCTGGTGTAGTTTATATCTGAAATGCAGCCAAATAGGAGAAAACATGATGGCTTGAATACGTGTTTTATCAAACCAATGGGCGTCACCAATTTGGACAAAAAATATACACCTATGTCGGTCTACTATGTTTGTTATTAGTTACACACTAAACTATAGAGCTAGAAATAACATAAATCTGTCAAGCAAAGATAATTCTTCCTTTAAAGTATATTATTATTGTCTATTTCATTACAGTTTATATTAGAGCCTTTCTTCATTGTTAACAATTTACAAGGGAGATAATTAGGTGTCTTAAGTTTCATATACCTTCAAAACATGGCCGTCATCAGTTGCCATTGCATTTAGCCGTATACTGCACGAATTGTGCGGGAAATTTGTAAATTACCTCGACAGTTCTGAAACTATTCCAAGCGTGATATTAGAAACATCAAGTGGTTTTCTGTCCATTTTTGTCCATAAGAGAGTTTTCTTTACCACTCTGCTAAATATTTTTACTTCCACTTATACGAGTCTCGTAAAGTCACGGACTAGCCGATTAAACCTTGGAAATCCTGTTAGGCGTTCTCCAGTCCATATAAAGGAGACAGTTTCTGCTACTGTGGTTTCGAGTTTCAAAACCGATTATTAATGTTAATCAAATAATGAAAACTTGTCCACACTGTCACATACATTTTCTAGATGAATCCATGAACCTCATTGGTGAGAGGAAACCAGGTAAACTTGGAACTGGAACAAATGGTCCATGCCAAATGTGAAGTGATGGCTATATGAGTACAAGAATATTTATGTTTTAAAATGAATTAACGTTTAACGTTTGAGGAGTTGCAAAAAAAAAAAAAAATCACCCTGTCCATATTGTATAACCGACGTGCTGCTTTAAACCTTCAAGGAAAATCGTCTTTAATGGTGGCACTATATCGTCTAGTGGAGGGGCACAGCGGTGGTATATTTATTGATGGCGTTGATATTACTACGCTTCCTGTTCGTCAACTTAGAGCAAAACTCTCTCTTATTCCACAAGACCCTGTTCTGTTTGGAGGAACAATAAGGTAAAATAAGGACATATGACTTAAAAACTTTTGCATTCTTTTGATTTATTGATTGTCACCCATTATTAATACATGCATATAAGTCAGAACATGACTTAAGTAAGAATAAATGAAAAATTTAACTGTGTAAAGACTTTACTTTCTGTTATTATTGATTTCATAAATGAAGTACGGTAGTTAATAATTAAAAGCACGGTAATTGTAACTGCATACGTAGGAATTCTTAGACGGTAAATCTGGTGTAGAAGAGGCCACAAATTCCTGTCATGAGTGATACAGATGTCATAGCTGTAGGGCGGGAATGATGCGCAAAGGGATTCATTGCTGTTCATCAACAATTAGATTTGACGCTAATTACCCTTTTTATTTTACAAATTACGGATGATATAAGTCTGTTTTATAGCTTATACTGTTACCGGTACTCATAAGTATTTTGCATTAATGAGGATGTAACTTAAAAAAACACGTTTAAAAAAAAAAAAAAATTGTCTAAAAAAAAAGTATTAGGCCCTATTGTACATCATAAACGAAACACATTAGTTCACCTTTTAACTTTAATCCTTGATTTAATTCATTTTTATATAATGTATAGATTCAATGTTGATCCGTTCAGTACAATGACAGACGAGGACATTTGGAATGCCATAGAGAAATGCAACATGAAAGAAAAGGTAACCTGGGCATCTTGATAGTATTAACAACGGACGGATAACTGGCAATGTCGTCCATGTAAGGTGAAATCCCGAATGGATACGATACTTGCATGGTAAACTATCCATACCTTGTCAGCTGTCAGTCAAATCGTATACATTTTAGTCCGCGGAATTCCCGAGTTTTTTATTTACAGAAATCTTATACCAATAACTTCAGAGGTCAATCTCTTCCAGAGTTCCCACTATCTCCAATCTATATCAGCTAGTCCACAGTTAGCAACAATCCTCCATATTTCTAAACTATAACTTTAATTACCGTAATAAACTTGACTTAAACGTTTTATATTACAATGTTTTACAATCGCTTTTAACTGCATAAGACTGTGCTAATATTTCCATTCTGTTTCTACAGCGGAACGGGTTCTGCTATTTGGTACTGTGATTCAAATAATCCTACTTCTTCGTAACTCTGTCTTAAGGTTTACTCCCACCATACCCCCTTTACGAGTATTGATTGTTCGACTGTTTAGTATAATATTTATGGACCAATCAAAATGGTGGGAATAAGGGGAATCCCCAAAAGTCATAACGATCTTATCGTTATGCGCCTTAAAAAGTCATATTGTCGATGCTACCTTTTTTTGCTTCCTGACAGATACTG